>SJYW01009305.1:0-13024 GCA_006410735.1 Raphicerus campestris | reverse complement strand
TCATGCAAAGAGCTGACTCATTGGAAAAGACTCTGATGCTGGGAGGGATTGGGGGCAGGAGGAGAAGGGGACAACAGAGGATGAGATGGCTGGATGGCATCACTGACTCAATGGATGTGAGTCTGAGTGAACTCCGGGAGTTGGTGATGGACAGGGAGGCCTAGCATTCAGCAATTCATGGGGTTGCAAAGAGTCAGACACGACTGAGCAACTGAACTGAACTGAACTGACACATTAGAAATAAAGTAATTTTGAGTAGTTCCATTGAATATCAGCAAGAAAAAGGAATGCATGACCATTTTGAGAAGAAGTGCATAAAAATAATTCTTTAAGGATCAGACATACAAAGTAAGTAAAAGAGACAATAAGTTTACAGAACGTAGCCATTTGATTTGTTGTAGAAAACAGAGTGACATCTAAAATATTCCAAAGTGCAATATCTTGTAGGCATAATGTATCCTTTCTCTGTGGCCCCTGACAAGTCTATTGTCTCATTAATTCCCACATTATCTCTGGGCAGCAAGTCCCATTTTACAGAATGTAAATGGTAGAGTGTTTCATTTATCCAGAATTATATATTTGGAAGCAAGATGCTACTGCAAATCTTGATTCCACCACTTCTTTTTTGAGTAACCTGAAGGAAGTTACTTTGCCTCTCAAGGTAAAGCTTTCCCCGTCTATGAAACAGGATAAACAAAAACACTCATCTAATAGCATTGTCTCAAGGGTTACATAAGATCCTGCAAATAGAATTAATAACACCTTTCACAGTAAACAGAAAATGCTCAATAAATACCAGCTACTCCAGAGAAGGGGGAGAACATATCTGAACTCTAATTTGTGATGTTTCTGTTGAATTCTTCTATAAACTGATGAGACACCATCCAAAATACATCAAGCATTTAAAATAATTTTTGGCCAAATTATAAACCAGCCTGTCAACAGTTTTGAACCATGAAGAGAGGAAGAGTGGAGAAGTTGAGTGACTATAAATGAATTTGCCCTATTCTCCATTTTCTGTGTTGATGGTGTGTGTGTGTGGTGATTATTACTGGAAAACAGTTTCCTGGAATCTGAACTAGAAGGTCACAGTATCATTGCAAAGGNATTTAAAATAATTTTTGGCCAAATTATAAACCAGCCTGTCAACAGTTTTGAACCATGAAGAGAGGAAGAGTGGAGAAGTTGAGTGACTATAAATGAATTTGCCCTATTCTCCATTTTCTGTGTTGATGGTGTGTGTGTGTGGTGATTATTACTGGAAAACAGTTTCCTGGAATCTGAACTAGAAGGTCACAGTATCATTGCAAAGGCTGCCCATCACCAACTGTATAACCTGGAGATGAGGTTGATATGGAAGGATCAGATCACTTCCTCAACAATGGGCAAATGACATTCTAGAACCCTGTAGTCCCAGACCAGCAGCAATGCATCACCTGAAAATCTATTAGAAATAAAGTTTTCAGATCCTGCCCCAGATCTCCTGAATCAGCAATTCTGCGTGCAGAACCTAGCAATCTGTGTGATTATGATGCTGCTATTAAAACCACTGTTCCCCAAAGGAGTCCAAAAGGGACCAGAACTATATCCCCATGGCCTGATCTGCTTCTTAGCACAGCGCCTCCATAAGTATTAATAGTTCTGCTCTGGGGAATATTAACTCATAAAAAGAAATGTCAAGGTGACAAAAAACGTTATTTTACGTACTTGATCCAAAAAATTAAAAAGTGAGGGCAAGCGGAGGCATAATATTCTAAGTTCCTATTGTAATTTGATTTTTCCTCGAGGTTTAATACTTTAACAGCTTATGAACTGGACAAGCTCTTGGCTTTTGTCTAGTCCAACTAAAGCGCACCATCATGTGTCTAAATACATAAGACTGTTTAGAGTAAAAAGCATAATTACTACCCAGGCCTCTAGCCTAAAATTAGCTCAGTTTTTCCAGTGGACTTTCTGAAAAATAAAAATATCATGGCAATTGAGAGAACTTAAGAGAAATGTTTTCTGAAATTCTCATCTGGCCTATCCCTGCACCTAGTTTCCTAGTGTTTGTTTTACAAATTCTGTGCAAGACATCTGCCCAAATGACTGGTGACACTGCTATTGTCCAAAGAGTCAAAGAGGAAATTTTCCTAAATTACGTGCATGAATAGAAACCATTGAGTTCAGGATAAGAATCTCTTGGGAGAAGATTACAGTGTTTAAAACCTTCAGCTCCCCAAATACACACACCTGCATTCCAAGGCACTCTAAAAGAACCTCTCCCCTCTCTCCCTGAGTTGAAATTGAATTATTGCTCTTGAAGTAAGTCTCAGTGGTGAACTACAGGATGCATTCTTCCTGGCGAGAGAAATCTTCGATTTAGCATAAAATACAAAGCCCCTGTTAAAGACAGAATGTGCGTGTAAGAATGTCTGGAATGACTATATCAGGTTTTCTTAGGGGCTGAGACCTCGCCTTGATAAGAGAGGTGATGCAGTGTGCTCGGGGGGGGGGCTGCCATGAGACAGTATCAGAAGAAAGTGGCAGCTCTATGTGGAATAACATTAAGACAATACATACAAAATGACTGAGTCAGCTGCAAAATCTAATTGTTCTAACACTCAGATTATTAACACTATGAAATACTTCTGAGAACTCTATCATAAGATGGATTTATTCTATTTTCTTTTCCTAGTAGATCTAAACCTAGTCTCCCTCTCACAAGCCTGTGGTGTCAGGCTTTCCACGTATCTCATATACAAGGGGTACTAATTAAAAGTGTTATTGCCCTTTTTTTGACAAATCTTCAGAAGTCATTCATCTTAATTATCTTAAAAATTCACCTTAAGACCTTTGCCAGCAAGTTGCCTGTGTTTGACTGTCCCTGATTTTAATATAGAGACATCACTTCTAGTCCACCAGGAAACAGTTAAATGAGATCAGTTAGAGTCGCTTTTAGCCGAAAGGGATCAGTATATCTCCCTTCTCTAACCTTGTTAATTATAGTATAATCACAAATGAGGGAGCGTTAGACAGTCCCCAGGAAATGTAATAAAACAAATCTAACCCACTTCCCAATTTCGGGATAGGACAAGCTTGTGGAGGCAATGTGACATGGTGCCAAGAGGAGAGCAGAATGTTGTAGTCAGAAGAGAAAGTGTCACTCTTTACTCACTGAGTGCCTGGGGCCAGCTCAAAACCTGATCTCTCCATTTATTCAGCTGTTAAATGGTGATGATAATGACACCACCAAATTTACATATAAGAAAAAGAGGCTACCCATCCCCAGACTAGAGTGTTTTAAATATATTCTAGCCTTATCACCAGCAATTCTACTCCTGGAGTAAAATTAGAGTGTCCAGAGAGATTCTTACACAGGTTCTGAAGGATCACATACGTGAACACTGACTTCGGCACCCTTTGGAGTGAGGTAACTGGAGGTAATCTGGGTGCATATCACTGAAGAACTGCATAGAGGAAATTATTTGTCATTAAGTAAATGTATCATAAGGAAAATGTACACATTGTATGGTAGTTAGAAGCAAGGAACTAAATATACACATAGTACATGTTGTTGCTCTAGTCATGTCTGACTCTTCTGGGTCCCCATGGACTGTAGCCCATCAGACTCCTCTGTTCATGGAATTTCCCAGGCAAGAATACTGGAGTGGGTAGCCATTCCTTTCTGCAGAGGATCTTTCTGACCCAGGAATTGATCCCATGGGTCTTGCACTGCAGGAGGATTCTTTACCACTGAGCCACCAGGGAAGCCACCACACATGTGAAAGTCGCTTAGTCGTGTCTGACTCTTTGTGACCCCATGGACTATACAATCCACAGAATTCTCCAGGCCAAGATACTGGAGCGGGTAGCCGTTCTATTCTCCAGGGGATCTTCCCGACCCAGGGATCGAAGCCAGGTCTCCCACATTGCAGGCAGATTCTTTACCAGTCGAGCTACGTGGGAAGCCCATAGAGTACATGGATGAATCCTAAATATATGGTCCTGAGTAAAGGAAAATTTTAAAGTAAATAGAAACATAAAACACGATATTATTTATATAAATTAAATGCAAGCAAAAACAAGAACATGTACAAACCAAAAGGTACATGTTGAATACAATAAAAATGGCTGCCTGTGGGGAGAAGGAATGGGAATGAGGAACAGGAAAAAAAAGAGAAAAAATTAAAAAGCACTCTTGCTTTGAGCAGTGATGATAATGTGTCAACTGAGGGAATGATTAACTCATCCCCTGATGTCCAGAAAGGAGAAAATTATGTAAATGGAATTTGTTAAGAAAATAATTGTTGCCTCTTCAAACTTCATCTTTCTTTCAACTCTTCATTGAAGAATTTTCCTTCTTTTGATCCTCATTCATTAACTGTCAGTTCAGTTCAGTTCAGTTGCTCAGTCATGTCCGACTCTTTGAGACCCCATGGGCTGCAGCTCGCCAGGCCTCCCTATCCATCACCAACTCCCAGAGTGTACTCAAACTCATGTCCATCGAGTAGGTGATGCCATCCAACTATCTCATCCTCTGTCTGCTTCTCCTCCCACCAACAATCTTTCCCAGCACCAGGGTCTTTTCAAGTGAGTCAGTTCTCATCAGGTAACCAAAGTATTGGAGTTTCAGCTTTAGCATCAGTCCTTCCAATGAATATTCAGGACTGATTTCCTTTAGCATGGACTGGTTGTATCTCCCTGTAGTCCAAGGAACTCTCAAGAGTCTTCTCCAACACCACAGTTCAAAAGCATCAATTCTTCAGTGCTCGGCTTTCTTTATAGTTCAACTCTCATATGCATACATGACTACTGGAGAAACCATAGCTTTGATTAGATGGACCTTTGTTGGCAAAGTAATGTTTCTGCTTTTTAGTATGCTGTCTAGGTAGGTCCTAACTTTTCTTCCAAGGAGCAAGTCTCTTTTAATTTCATGGCTGCAATCACCATCCACAGTGATTTTGGAGCCCCCCAAAATAAAGTCTGTCACTATTTCCCCATCTATTTGCCATGAAGTGATGGGACCAGATGCCATGACCTTAATTTTCCGAATGTTGAGTTTTAAGCCAATTTTTTCACTCTCCTCTTTCACTTTCACCAAGAGGTCCTTTAATTCTTCTTCACTTTCTGCCATAAGGGTGGTATCATCTGCATATCTGAGGTTATTGATATTTCTCTCAGCAATCTTGATTCAAGCTTGTTCCTCCAGCCCAGCATTTCTCATGATGTACTCTGCATATAAGTTAAATAAGTAGGGTGAAAATATACATCCTTGACATACTCCTTTGCCTATATGGAACCAGTCTGTTGTTCCAGGTCCAGTTCTAACTGTTGCTTGCTGACATGCATATAGGTTTCTCAAGAGGNAAGTTAAAGAAGCAAGATGACAATATACAGCCTTGACATACTCCTTTTCCTATTTGGAACCAGCCTGTTGTTTCATGTCCAGTTCTAACTGTTGCTTCCTGGCCTGCATACAGTTTTCTCAAGAGGTAGATCAGATGGTCTGGTATTCCCATCTCTTGAAGAATTTTTCACAGTTTATTGTGATCCACACAGTCAAAGGCTTTGGCATAGTCAATAAAGCAGATAGATGTTTTTCTGGAACTCTCTCACTTTTTTGATCATCCAATGGATGTTAGCAATTTTATCTCTGGTTCTTCTGCCTTTTCTAAAAACAGCTTAACCATCTGGAAGTTCACGGTTTATATACTGTTGAAGCCTGGCTTGGAGAATTTTGAGCATCACTAGTGTATGAGATGTCCATGTCTAGAGTCTTCTTTTGTGTCGTTGGAAGAGGCTGTTTGCTATGACCAGTGCATTCTCTTGGCAAAACTCTATTGGCCTTTGCCCTGCTTCATTCTGTACTCCAAGGCCAAATTTGCCTGTTACTCCAGGTGTTTCTTGACTTCCTACTTTTGCATTCCAGTCCCCTATAATGAAAAGGACATCTCTTTTGGGTGTTAGTTCTAGAAGGTCTTGTAGGTCTTCATAGGACTATTCAACTTCAGCTTCTTCAGCCTTACTAGTTGGGGCATAGACTTGGATTGCTGTGATATTGAATAGTTTGCCTTGGAAATGAATTAACTACAGCAATTCTTCATTAGAGAAATTGATATGAATAACTTATCTATACATTGTTTTTTGTATCCCATTGTGATATTTGCTGTAATACTATTTTTACTACTAGGTAGAAACAAAACTTAAAAGGCTCTCAGTTTTATGGTGGAATTTAACACCAAGACAAATGGGGGGACTCTTTGAAATCATAGTGGTCCTCCACTGGTGCCAGGTCACAGACATCCAAGGTCATGAGAGATCTGTGGCTGTAGATTAAAAACTTGAGTAAGGTCTTATATATCAAAGATACCACAAGAATCTGATTATCTTGTCTTTGAAAGTTGGCTTAAATTAGAAGCTTTCAGGTCAAAGTGGATCCCATACCATTCTTCCCTAACAAATAGAAGGTTTATTCCGTGAATATGCCTACCTTAATCTGTTTACCCCGTTGTGATTTTGTGAGTGGAGTGATACAGGAGGAATGAGGTACAGTCGAAGGACCTGAAGATCCAGGATTTGGAGGTAACAAACAAAAGACGGGTTCATGTAAAATGCAGTTTACTGGATGCATTGTCCAGTTTGCTGCCCAGTAAAATCTCTCCTGCCAGGCACCTTCACACTGCCTAGTCATCTAATTTACCCCCATGAGGAAGTGAAGAGGTTACAGTGAGAGGCTCTCTATTATGTATTAACAAAAGGGCAGGTATTTGTAGGTGTACTGTGGAGGAGGCTTCTGACGTTTCCTATTCTGTGGATTATGTTTAACTTGTCACCTTGACATCTTTCTTTTGTGTTTCTTATGTTCCCCCTTTAACATCTTCACCTTGTTTTACTGACTCCTTTGTTTCATGAGATGTTAAGGGTCATCAAGGTTTCATAGCTGTTGTTAAGACATTGTCATTTTTCAGGAAAATCAGTCAATGCACTTGTCCCCTTCTACCCGGTAAACTTCTTTGTGAAGTTTAAAGTTTTGAAGACTCTTCTTCTTTGCTCAATTTTGATTACTTAGTCTCTCAGATCTTCTAAGACAATGAAAGAGCATAATATCTGGCCTGCCCTTAATCTGGAATACTTATCTTCCAAAATATCTTCTCCAAATAGTTTACAGCAAGAGCATTGACATCTCTTGCTTTCTCTCTCTATCCTTTTTACTTAATTTAGAAGCATTTATATAATAACTATTTCACCAGCATGCTCTGTGATTTCCAAGAAAGATCCAAATATTGAGTAAAATATACAATTTTAATACATCATTATTTATGGTATAAGTACTATATTTATTGGTATTTTGACTGACTTCCCTACAGGCTTTAATTTTAGTCGTTTGTGGGAGTNAGAAACCATAGCTTTGATTAGATGGACCTTTGTTGGCAAAGTAATGTTTCTGCTTTTTAGTATGCTGTCTAGGTTGGTCCTAACTTTTCTTCCAAGGAGCAAGTCTCTTTTAATTTCATGGCTGCAATCACCATCCACAGTGATTTTGGAGCCCCCCAAAATAAAGTCTGTCACTATTTCCCCATCTATTTGCCATGAAGTGATGGGACCAGATGCCATGACCTTAATTTTCCGAATGTTGAGTTTTAAGCCAATTTTTTCACTCTCCTCTTTCACTTTCACCAAGAGGTCCTTTAATTCTTCTTCACTTTCTGCCATAAGGGTGGTATCATCTGCATATCTGAGGTTATTGATATTTCTCTCGGCAATCTTGATTCAAGCTTGTTCCTCCAGCCCAGCATTTCTCATGATGTACTCTGCATATAAGTTAAATAAGTAGGGTGAAAATATACATCCTTGACATACTCCTTTGCCTATATGGAACCAGTCTGTTGTTCCAGGTCCAGTTCTAACTGTTGCTTGCTGACATGCATATAGGTTTCTCAAGAGGTAGATCAGATGGTCTGGTATTCCCATCTCTTGAAGAATTTTTCACAGTTTATTGTGATCCACACAGTCAAAGGCTTTGGCATAGTCAATAAAGCAGATAGATGTTTTTCTGGAACTCTCTCACTTTTTTGATCATCCAATGGATGTTAGCAATTTTATCTCTGGTTCTTCTGCCTTTTCTAAAAACAGCTTAACCATCTGGAAGTTCACGGTTTATATACTGTTGAAGCCTGGCTTGGAGAATTTTGAGCATCACTAGTGTATGAGATGTCCATGTCTAGAGTCTTCTTTTGTGTCGTTGGAAGAGGCTGTTTGCTATGACCAGTGCATTCTCTTGGCAAAACTCTATTGGCCTTTGCCCTGCTTCATTCTGTACTCCAAGGCCAAATTTGCCTGTTACTCCAGGTGTTTCTTGACTTCCTACTTTTGCATTCCAGTCCCCTATAATGAAAAGGACATCTCTTTTGGGTGTTAGTTCTAGAAGGTCTTGTAGGTCTTCATAGGACTATTCAACTTCAGCTTCTTCAGCCTTACTAGTTGGGGCATAGACTTGGATTGCTGTGATATTGAATGGTTTGCCTTGGAAATGAATTAACTACAGCAATTCTTCATTAGAGAAATTGATATGAATAACTTATCTATACATTGTTTTTTGTATCCCATTGTGATATTTGCTGTAATACTATTTTTACTACTAGGTAGAAACAAAACTTAAAAGGCTCTCAGTTTTATGGTGGAATTTAACACCAAGACAAATGGGGGGACTCTTTGAAATCATAGTGGTCCTCCACTGGTGCCAGGTCACAGACATCCAAGGTCATGAGAGATCTGTGGCTGTAGATTAAAAACTTGAGTAAGGTCTTATATATCAAAGATACCACAAGAATCTGATTATCTTGTCTTTGAAAGTTGGCTTAAATTAGAAGCTTTCAGGTCAAAGTGGATCCCATACCATTCTTCCCTAACAAATAGAAGGTTTATTCAGTGAATATGCCTACCTTAATCTGTTTACCCCGTTGTGATTTTGTGAGTGGAGTGATACAGGAGGAATGAGGTACAGTCGAAGGACCTGAAGATCCAGGATTTGGAGGTAACAAACAAAAGACGGGTTCATGTAAAATGCAGTTTACTGGATGCATTGTCCAGTTTGCTGCCCAGTAAAATCTCTCCTGCCAGGCACCTTCACACTGCCTAGTCATCTAATTTACCCCCATGAGGAAGTGAAGAGGTTACAGTGAGAGGCTCTCTATTATGTATTAACAAAAGGGCAGGTATTTGTAGGTGTACTGTGGAGGAGGCTTCTGACGTTTCCTATTCTGTGGATTATGTTTAACTTGTCACCTTGACATCTTTCTTTTGTGTTTCTTATGTTCCCCCTTTAACATCTTCACCTTGTTTTACTGACTCCTTTGTTTCATGAGATGTTAAGGGTCATCAAGGTTTCATAGCTGTTGTTAAGACATTGTCATTTTTCAGGAAAATCAGTCAATGCACTTGTCCCCTTCTACCCGGTAAACTTCTTTGTGAAGTTTAAAGTTTTGAAGACTCTTCTTCTTTGCTCAATTTTGATTACTTAGTCTCTCAGATCTTCTAAGACAATGAAAGAGCATAATATCTGGCCTGCCCTTAATTTGGAATACTTATCTTCCAAAATATCTTCTCCAAATAGTTTACAGCAAGAGCATTGACATCTCTTGCTTTCTCTCTCTATCCTTTTTACTTAATTTAGAAGCATTTATATAATAACTATTTCACCAGCATGCTCTGTGATTTCCAAGAAAGATCCAAATATTGAGTAAAATATACAATTTTAATACATCATTATTTATGGTATAAGTACTATATTTATTGGTATTTTGACTGACTTCCCTACAGGCTTTAATTTTAGTCGTTTGTGGGAGTTTAAAGTCAGTTGTGATGTCTAAATAAGAATAAAATTTCAACCATATTTTATTTACCTGGATTTCCTGTGGCCTAGTATTATACAGCCACATAGAAGTACGTTGTAGAAAATTCAACATAGAAGTACGTTGACCAGGATGGATGCTGTTAAGTTGCACTAACCAGTCACAAGCCAGGGTTAGAAATTAAAGGCATAGGAGAGTTGTGAATTTTTTCCCTCTTGGTTTCTAATTTATGGACCCAAAGGAAAGAATGATATTCTTAGGTGAATGATACTTTGTACTAATAAGAGCAGGTGTTGGTCAAGGTACAGCTTTATCTTCTTATCTTTAGGAGCAGTTCAGACAACCAGCTTTCCTTAAATGCACATCTACTCTGATGCCTAGGCTGAAATGTACAATAAAGAACTCTAAAAATCCTATGATCAGAGCAAAATGTTAATTGTTTTTTTCTCTTCAGAATGATTTGCCAGAAATGAAAAGAGCTGTGTGAAACGTATCGCCAGAAAAGCAAAACAACATAACCAATAAAGTTAATCACTTTCCATGTGCTGAGGTTGTGGTGGCTTTGGAATATATCAACTTGGCTAGTACGAACTACATTGCCAAGAATTCATTTCTCTGTATTTCCAGTTAGACTTTGTGTAATATTGGATGGTAGAAGTGAAGTAACACTCAGATTGTTTCGTTTTCTTGTTTGGTTATTTTTGTCTTGTTTGTTTATTTTCTCAAACAAAAGCAAGATAACCAGGAACTGTTGAAACTCATAAGCATTGTCAGTTTGCTGGCTTACTTCACGGACATCAAATGATCCAGATTCTCCGGAACCTCCTTCATCTTTTCTGATTCAAGAGCCAGATTTTTGGGTACACAGTGAAGGGTTCCAGTGTCTTACTGCCTTGAGATTGAAAGCAGTGGGAACTGACATGGGTTTCCACCCATCGTTGCAGGTTCCAGCTGATGCTTGCTTATAAGTTCCTATTTTTCCTTGCTGTCTCTAACTTTACATCCACATTTCCCTTCTGACTGACTTCACTACAGGCTTCAAACTCTAGCATCAGAAATGAAGACAACAGCCTTGCAGAGACAGTTTAACCAGCTCTTTTCCACTGGATAGGCTTGAATCACTGTAACAAATCCCTTACTAGAGAGAAATAGCTATATTTCCTTCAAGTGATTCTTCCTGGACTGATACAGTATGTTACAAGGAAAGGAAAAAGAAAAAGCAGTCCCCTAAGTGAAAGCATGACAAAATTAGCCAGAGAACAGTGTCAACTGTGGGGAAGAGGAATGATAAAGAGACAATGGAGTCTTGACACCCCTCCTGGGATGGCTTCCGCACTCTACCCTTATCCTTAAATTTACCACAAGGATAACAGTTAACCTGGAATTTAACCTTCTCATGAAGGCTAGTGAATACTCCTAAAGACTGTGTGCTCACAGGCACACTAACAAGACATTTGATACCAGGATTAAAAAAAAAAAAAACTGAGAAACTTATACCTGAAAAATAAGACTTAATTAGCTAAAGATTTAAAGTGAGCATTATAATCATCTTCAGAAAGATGAGGAAGATATTATTAACATAAAGAAAGAGCTAGCAGTTATATGGTATAACCAAGTGGAAATACTATAGCATAAATAAAAATTTGAAATAAAGAACTCAATACATGATATGATAGGAGAGTAAAGACAGTTGAAAAACAAGCTGGTGAGCTGAAAGGTAAGAATGAAGAAATCTATGAAAGCACTAGGAAGAAATAAGGGCTTCTCTGGTGGCTCAGATGGTAAAAAATCTGCCTGCAACATAGGAGACCCTGGCTCAATTCCTGGGTCAGGAAGATCCTCTGGAGAAGGGAATGGCTACCCACTCCAGTATGACTGCCTGGGAAATTTCATGGACAGAGGAGCCTGGCGGGCTACAGTTCCAGGGGTCACAGAGAGCCAGATACGACTTAGCTACTAAACAACCAACACCCTAAAGTAACTACTAAANGATGGTAAAAAATCTGCCTGCAACATAGGAGACCCTGGCTCAATTCCTGGGTCAGGAAGATCCTCTGGAGAAGGGAATGGCAACCCACTCCAGTATGACTGCCTGGGAAATTTCACGGACAGAGGAGCCTGGCAGGCTATAGTTCCAGGGGTCACAGAGAGCCAGATACGACTTAGCTACTAAACAACAAACACCCTAAAGTAACTACTAAAAATATACAAGCAAGCCAACAAGAAGGATAAAATGCAACTGCTAAAAATATAATAACCCAAAAGAAAGCCAAAAAAGAGGAACTATAGAGTAAAGAAGAGTGGGATTATCTTACATCGTATACAAAAATTAATTCAAAAGAGACAAAGGCATAAACATAAGACCTGAAACAGTAAAACTCCCAGGAGGATACAAAGGGAAACCAACAAAGGACTAACATCCAGAATAAATATATATGTGTGTGTATGTGTATATATATATATACATATATATGTGTATGTGTGTATATATGTATATATCATGATCCAGGAATAGAATCTGTGTCTCTTGCATTGGCAGGCTGATTCTTTACCACTAAGCCACCCGGGGAAGCCCATTGTTTTAGGGTAATATATATACCTATTCTAAAATATATAAACATATTTTAAAATCTCCCCGAAATCAATAAGACAACCAATCACCAGGAAAACAGCAAAAGAAATGTACAGATATTCCACAAAAGGGCCAGCTCCAATGATCCTAAACAGAGTCCTTAGATATATGATAAAATGTTCAACCTCACTAGTAATCAGGAAAATACAACTTAATATTCCACAAAAGGGCCAGCTCCAATGATCCTAAACACAAAGTCCTTAGATATATGATAAAATGTTCAACCTCACTAGTAATCAGGAAAATACAACTTAAAAAAAATATGGGAAATGATTTTAAGCAATAAGAAAGGCAAAATTCTAAGTCAGACAATGTCACCAGTAAGCTGTTTAGTAATAAGCAGCACTTATTTGCTGCTGGTAGGAGTATGAATTATTTCAACTGCTTCAGAAAATAGTTTCGCTTTCCTTATAAACCTGAAATTTCAGTGTACATTTCCTACAATCCAGTGCTTTCATTAGAATATATACACTTTAGAGGAATTCTTGTGCCCTAAGTTAATTCTTACATGTAATTCAGGAATATGTAAAACAGTGTTTATAGAAATTTTGGTCATATT
>SJYW01009298.1:1477043-1503010 GCA_006410735.1 Raphicerus campestris | reverse complement strand
TAAAGCAGAGATAGATGGATGAATATTTAACTCAATAAAGCAGTGGGAGTAGAGCCTCTGAAACCATGTTCCACCCTCTACTTGTGCTCTCGGGAGCATGTTTTGCAGCGCCTCTCCCCTCCTCCTGTGGGATTCTTTCCTGGATAGGGAGAAAATCTGTACCTCCTGGGCTCTTGGTGAGTCCACGGAGCTTTTGTCCAAGCTGAGTGCAGGAGCTTCATTGAGGGCCCTCATAACAGTCACATAGGCTCTGAGGAAGTTATTTTTGTTCACTCCTGGTTACACGTTGGTGTCTTAATATTAAATAGAGACTTTCTGAGCCTGGATCCCATCACAAGGAGAATTCCTGGAAGAAACTGTCCACAACAATCATACTCATTTCTCTTTTCCAACTCTGCAGAGTAACCAAACCATCCAGGTGACCCAGGAGTTCATGGACTACCACGATAACAGTGATGAGGGTCAGGTATCCATTTCCGATGACTACGTGTTTGCTCCTAATGGTACACCGAAGCCAGCGTGGGCGGCTGTGGAAATGGAGATCCTGGAGGGGCAGCTCTTGACCGAGATCCAGCAATGCTTCTATAGGTGAGGTCGACCCTCTGCTTGCGCACAGCACACAGTAGGTGGTCATGAGCAGGTGGGGGACTTTACCACTGAGCCACCTGGGAAACCGGTAATGATATACACGTGAGAGCCATTCCTGTGTTTTCACTAATGCAGAGAAATAAGCCACCCAGAACCGGCCAGATGCTCAGTGCCTCTGGTGAAGTGGGCTCCTCCTGTTCTTTTGCCCCAAAAGCCCCCCTGCCTGCCCTGCCTGGCAGGAAGGAGGCAGTGAGGGGAACAGGAAGAGAGGAAGGAAAGAAGCAGGGACAGGCATCCAGAAGTCTCCCCCAGCTTGACGTATCTCTTCTGCTCCTCCTCCAGGAGGGTGAATGACAGGGACCCCACGTACACCATCTACTCCCGGCTGGCCCGCGGGCCCCCGGGCGCTGATGGGGAGCTGCTGGGTCATCGCATAGAGCAGGAGTACAGGGTGGGCCCCTTGGAGCTGAACCGCGAGGCCATCTTGAGGACCAGCACCGATCTCAACACCGGGCGGGTCCTCTACTCCGACACCTGGTACAAGATGCAGCACAGAGCCTACCAGCAGTACATGGTGAACGCTGTCACGCGGGCACATCCTGTGGTGCCCCGTGGCAACAGTGGCCACAGAGCAGACCTGAGAGGCCGCCTCTAAAAGAGGCTGGAGACACCCCTTTAGTTCCAGCGGCAGAGGCCTCCAGAGCACCTCCCAGAACCTCTGTCGCCCATGAGTGCCGCTAGGGCTGAGACCCAGGCTTGTCCAGCCCTGGGGTCGGAACTCTGGTGCCCCCACATATGAGGAAAGTCCCTGAGGTCCACTGTGGGCTCCGCGTGTCCTCTCTGTCGGATGGCCGACCCGCTGGGACTGCTCTGAGGATGAAGCAGATGGTGCCTATCCAGGCCGGAGCCGCTGTGACCCTCCTCTGCTGCTCTTAGTTGAGCCACTGCCTGGTTGCCTGGGAAACAGCACAGGCTGATTTCTGAAATCAGTTCAGCTCTGAGATGCTCTGCCCCCAGCAGCGTGACCTGGGCCAAGTCCCTGGGCTTCCCTGGGCCTCGGTGCTCTCCTGGGAAAGGGGGTAACCTCCCCCCAGCGCTGTGCGACAAGCTGGGATGATCCAGGAGCAGTGCCAGGCGGGGTACCTCCTGAGCCTGAATCCCTGTTAGTTCTTTCTCCCTCCAGTGGGGAATGTGGCCCCTCCCTGCTCTGTCTTCCTTGAGTTTCTGGTCCCTCTCATCCCTGTTGGCTGGTTCTCACCCCCTGTGGCTTGGGATCCAGAGAGTCCAAGGCCCTCAGCTCAGGATATCTTGTCCAACAGAGCAAAGGGTGTGGACTGTGTGACCGCTTTCCAGCTCAGGCTTGAGCCCTTTACTATCAGGCAACCATTAGCCTATCTCAGACTGGACTGACACACAGCCTTCGTTCCCTTCCTGTGACAGTTTTTCAGGGATGGTTTGGGAGCCCCTTTTACAGGTCAGGAAACTGAGGCTTGGGCAACCTGAGTCCCCCAGCTCGTAAAGTCAGGAAGCAGTGGAGCTGGATTTGAATCCCAGGGCGTCCATCTCACAAGTGAGAGCCCCTCCCTGCTGCTACCAGTGCCGCCCTGAGCTGCCGCTGTGCCCGTGGGGGAGGCTGGTGGGGGCCCGAGGGAGATGCCTGATCAGGTGGCCCACTTGGCCCATGACCACCAGTCTGGCACTATTTCTGCCCACAGAATTACTACCCCATGACTCAGTCGGCCTTCATCCAGGACAGACAGAGCAGGCTGGTGCTGCTGTCTGAGCAGGTGCACGGTGTCTCCAGCCAAGGGAGCTGGCAGATGGAGGTAGGAGGAGGCCCCTCTGGTCACCACGGGCCAGCCAGGGGCCAGGCAGGGCCTGTCAGATGACTCTTCCCTGCAGGTCATGCTCCATCGGCAGCTGTTGATCAAACAGCAGTGGGCCCTGTCTGTCAACGTCACGCTGAACGACACCTCGGTTGTCCACTCGGTGCTCTGGCTCCTGCTGGGACCCTCGAGCCTCACCAGGGACCTTGGCCAGAGGAGCGGGGTGGCACTGCAGCACAGACCCATAGTGCTGCTTCAAGAGCTGAGCGGTAAGAGGGCCTCCTCTCAGCAGCGGTCATCCCTGCCCCGGGGTGAGCCGACCTGTATGGGTGAGACGAGCTCAGGCAGAAACCGATTCAGCAGGAGAGGGATTGATGCCGAAGAGAGGGCCTGGTGCCCTGTGGGTCTAGTGGAGATGGGATCCTGAACCAGGGGGAGTTCAGTGATCAACTTCAAGGGCTATCAGTTGATGTTCTTTTGTTTGGAAGAAAAGAATCCCAAGGGGCAACCAGGCCCAGAGATTCTTGTGAAACAGAAGGAGGAGCTGGAGAAGAGGCCAGAGCAGGAGGGAGACAGCAGCTCAGGGCCTCTCGGGAGCGGGTGTTCATGTCCATCTCTCCCAGATCTGCCTTCCCAGCCACCTCCAGGTCCAGGGGCAGATTCCCAGGGGAGAGGATGTGATGGGCCAGCAGGATCGGGTCTGCTCCTGGGTCAGTCAGTGGTTCCTTCCTAGCACCTGGGAGCCCCTCTTACAGAACAGATGTTGCCATGGTGAGCAAGTCCCATGGCTGTGGTCAGCTCCATCCATGGGTCCCACCTAGGGCTCCTCTGGTGGCATATGAGAGAAACTGAAGATCCAACTGAGCCACAAGGAGACTTTATTCAGAGGCCAACGCACGCCAGAGAAGGGCTGGGGTGTAATTGTGCCTTGGGCCCTGGACACTTCATGAGGCCACTTTTCTCCTTTCTGTCACCTGAGCTTTGCTCTGTCTGCAGACCTTCTTTCTCCTCCTATCTGAGACACAGCTATGAGCAGCTCTAGGACTGTGTGTCTCCCCACCCAAAAGGAACTGAGACTCAGACTCAGGTCTCAAGAACCGAGATCCCAGGAAAAGAATACGATTGGTCTGATCAAATCACATGACCAGAGCCTGACCATTCACTGTCAGTTCAGTTCAGTTCAGCCACTCAGTTGTGTCCGACTCTTTGCAACCCCATGGACTGCAGCATGGCAGGCCTCCCCATCCATCACCAACTCCCGGAGTTTACGCAAACTCATGTCCATTGAGTCAGTGATGCCATCCAGCCATCTCATTCTCTGTCGTCCCCTTTTCCTCCTGCCTTCAATCTTTCTCAGCATCAGGGTCTTTTCAAATGAGTCAGTTCTTCTCATCAGGTGGCCAAAGTATTGGAGTTGCAGCTTCAGCATCTGTCCTTCCAATGAATATTCAGGACTGATTTCCTTTAGGATGTACTGGTTGGATCTCCTTGTTGTCTAAGGGACTCTTAGGAGTCTTCTCCAACACCACAATTCAAAAGTGTCAATCACTGTAGCCCAAGGTATTGTGAGGAGACGGCATTTGCACCAGCAGATGCTTCAGGCTGCCTGTGGTGTGGGCCACAGGTTGGAGGGGTATGAGAGTGGATGAAATGTGTGTGGAAAGCTCCATTTAATGTGGAGGGCTCTGAATGCCAGGAGGAGAAGCTTGGCCCAAACTCTCTCCTTATTGTCCATGTGCCTTGTAGAGACTACCCGGGTTCACCCAGACTTCCAGCAGCAAGAGGCTGTGATGCTGCCTCCAAGTCTCCACCTGCAGAGCCTCAGCATCCCAGGCTGGACGTACAACTCGAACCACACAAAGCACCTGCAGAATCTTCAGAAAGGTGAGGCAGGTGTTCAAGTGTCCAGACTCGCTCTTGCCTATTTGTTGTCAACCAGGTCCCCAAACCCATCACCAGGCAAAGGCGCTCTCCCCAGAGTCATCCAGGCTCTGTGAGGTCACCTGGTTTTCTTATCTGCCAAATGAGACAGAGGCCCACTGAGAGGCAGGTCACTCAGCAAGCCAGGGACAGGTGGGGCCCTGGTGCCATCTAGACTTCAGTGACTGTGTACAGAGGGGATCCCCCAGCAGGGCATCTGGGAGGACCTCCTGGTGGAGGAAACAACTTCCAGGAAGCAGCTCATCATATTGCCAAAGCTCCTGGTACACCTTATGTGTCCCTTTACACTCAGAGCATCTCAAACGCAGGGCTGACCGTGTTTCAGCTGCCCCCCTGTTCCTGAGACCCTCCAAGGGCTGGCACACTCCAGTGTGAGGTCTGCAGGATGAAGATCAAGAGGGAAAGGAAGAGTTGGAGGCCAAATACCACCTTTGTGGCTAATAAAGTGGGTGTTGGAGGCTGTGGCTTAATCCTGTAGCCACATGGCTTCTTCACGCTGACCTCTCGCACCTCGCTCCACGTGTCACAGAAGAGCAGGTGGGATCATCTCTTGCAGCAGCAGTCATGTTTACCTGTGTTGGAGGCAAATTCCACTGAAAACCCACCTCCTGGAGGCAACCTGTACCAAAGATGAGGAGAGATGAGCCTGGGCTAGGCAAGCAAGTCCCTCCTCCTAGAGAAAATTAAGTGACCGAGCGAGGGGAGCAGCAGCAGATGGCTAGAGGGCCCCCTGCTCTCCCAGACTCTTACAGCCCCCATGTTACCATCACCGCCATCATCACCAGGGTCCTCATTATCACCAGCATCACCAGCATCACCGTCTCCATGATCACCATCACCATCACCATCACCATCACCATCACCATCACCATCACCATCATCATTGTCATGTTCTGGACCCAGACGTCTTCGCCTGTTTCTGTTGCTTCTGTCCTTAACCACAGCATTAGGAAGGGGGGAAGGAGAGTCTATGAACTCTTCTGCTGCAATAACAAAGAGCCCAAACTCTCAGGGCCCTAACAGAGCGTAAGGTTGTTTCACCCCTATGCCATGTGTCCAGTGGGGTCCAGCAGGAAGGCCCTACTCTTTTGTTCACCAGGGACCAGCAAGAGACTGTTTCTAACACAGGCTTCCTCAATTAGAGGGACAAGATAAAGCATCTGCACGACATGACACATCACTTTTGTGTTGGCCTCAGAGTCAAGAAGCCACCCCACTGTTCACTGGGGCAGAGGCAGAAAGACTATTCCAGAGAACTGGCAGGTTGGAGGGCAGGCCCAGTGAGGACCACAACAGTGAATGAAGCCAAGACTTTCTAGGCATCTGCTGAGTCCTGCTGCAGCTCCACCACCTGTATGAGAAGGGACAGCATCCTGTTCTGTCTCAGCCTGTGATGGTGAATCTGCAGGTAACCTGCCCCCCCCCACCACGTCCCACTCCCAGATGGCTGAATCAGGAACCCCCACCCCACATTCCACTCCCAGATGGGTGAGTCAGGAACCCCCACCCCACGTCCTGCTCCTGGGTCACTAAGTCAGGACACACAAGCAGATGCTCATGTGTGTGACCCCAAGTCAAACCCCAAATGTGACCATCCTGACTCAGATGCCACCTTGGCTAAAAGATGCCTTATGGTCGTCTTGAAAAAAAACAAACATGAGATTTGATCTCTGGGGTGCATGAGGGCACCCCAACCCCTCCTACTCATGTTCTTCTAGACTTTTCGATTCTTATCACATGCCTGTATTTTGTGAATTTATTGTTTTATTCTTGTAGTAAATCTTTTTACACAACACAGATGTTATTTGTGGGATCAGAAAACAAAAGATTCTCACACAGATTATCGAGTAGGTGATCAGAGTCACTCAGTCCAGGGTATGAGTCTGGGCATTTCTGCCTGGTATCCTGCTCCCCGCCCCCTGTGCCCACCCCAGGCTCTGGGCCTCCATGTCCTCACCTGTAAATGGAGAGGTAAGGGTCTTCCCCCACAAGGATGTTGATGCTCTCAGCGGATAAGGCACACACGGCGCCTGACACCCTGATGGATGTCAGTGCCCCCAGNCGCCTCCTGCGCCTACCCCAGGCTCTGGGCCTCCATGTCCTCACCTGTAAATGGAGAGGTAAGGGTCTTCCCCCACAAGGATGTTGATGCTCTCAGCGGATAAGGCACACACGGCGCCTGACACCCTGATGGATGTCAGTGCCCCCAGATTCCTGCCTGTGTCCTCCCTCCCCTCCTGACCCCTGGATCACCCTCTGACCCGCACTACAAGTGAGGCTGCTGCCACCCCAGCCCACCCACATCCTCCCTGCCACACCCCCGGGATGTATGGAGACCCCTCCTTTATCCCCAGTCTGCCCTCTTCATGGGGGATCTGAGCTCTTTACCCATCTCCTGCTCATGGAGAATTTCTCTAAATCTCTCTCCTGTTGCTTTGGCTTCAGGGGTACTTGCAATCTGAGAGAATCCCAACAACCCAACCTGGAGCCCTCCCTGTGATGTCTTCCCGGTGCCCTCCTTTCACAGCCGTGAATATAGTGGTGGGGAGTGGTCTCTCCTCACTGACTCCCAGCCCACTGTCATCAGAGACACTGTCAGCTTCACCTTCCCGCCTGGCTTCAGCAGCGCACTGGCTTCATTACTTCCTCCTTGTCACCTCTTGCTCACAAGTTGACACCAGTCTCGGGAGCAGACGTAAATACGGAANAGCCCACTGTCATCAGAGACACTGTCAGCTTCACCTTCCCGCCTGGCTTCAGCAGCGCACTGGCTTCATTACTTCCTCCTTGTCACCTCTTGCTCACAAGTTGACACCAGTCTCGGGAGCAGACGTAAATACGGAAGGGGGCATGGGGGCAGCACAGAGTGCCTCACCCTCCACCTTCCTCCTTCCACCCTCTCAGGGAAGCTCCTGCAGAAGAGCCCCCAGCCTACCAATCAGCACTGTCCTTCCTCCTCAGGGTTGGAGCTACCCCCTGCCTCCCCTCTCTTCATGGTCTGAGCATTATGGGGAGAGGGGGTGGATAACATGACTGACGCCATCTTGGAGCAAGGCAGGGCTCCACCTGAGCAGCACCGGGNGGTTCCCCATCTATTTCCCATGAAGTGATGGGACCAGATGCCATGATCTTCGTTTTCTGATTGTTGAGCTTTAAGCCAACTTTTTCACTCTCTTCTTTTACTTTCATCAAGAGGCTCTTTAGCTCCTTTTCACTTTCTGCCATAAGGGTGGTGTCATCTGCATATCTGAGATTACTGATATTTCTCCCGGCAATCTTGGTCCCATTACTTCATGGCAAATAGAAGGGGAGACAGTGGAAACAGTGGCTGACTTAATTTTGGGGGGCTCCATAATCACTGCAGATGGTGATAGCAGCCATGAAATTAAAAGACGCTTACTCCTTGGAAGAAAAGTTATGAGCAGCCTAGATAGCATATTCAAAAGCAGAGACATTACTTTGCCAACAAAGGTCTGTCTAATCAAGGCTATGGTTTTTCCAGTGGTCATGTATGGATGTGAGAGTTGGACTGTGAAGAAGGCTGAGCACTGAAGAACTGATGCTTTTGAACTGTGATGTTGGAGAAGACTCTTGAGAGTCCCTTGGACTGCAAGGAGATCCAACCAGTCTATCCCAAAGGAGATCAGTCCTGGGTGTTCATTGGAAGGACTGATGTTGAAGCTGGAACTCCAAAACTTTGGCCACCTGATGCAAAGAACTGACTCATTTGAAAAGACCCTGATGTTGGGAAAGATTGAAGGCAGGAGGAGAAGGGGACAACAGAGGATGAGATGGTTAGATGGCATCACTGACTCAATGGACTTGAGTTTGGGTAAACTCCGGGAGTTGGTGATGGACAGGGAGGCCTGGAGCGCTGCAGTCCGTGGGATCGCAAAGAGTCAGACACAACTGAGCAACTGAACTGAACTTAACTGAATCATATTAGAAGGGCCACCAATAAAAAATCCTGTTACAAGTGGATTTAAGGACTTATCATTTGGATCTATCTGCAATGCAGAAAACCTTGGTTCGATTCCTGGGTTAGGAAGCTCCCCTGGAGAAGGGATAGGCTACCTCTCCAATATTCTTAGGCTTCTCTGGTGGCTCAGCTGGTAAGGAATCTGCTGGCAATGTGGGAGACCTGAGTTCAATCCCTGGGTTGGGAGGATCCCCTGGAGAAGGGAACAACTACCCACTCTAGTATTCTGGCCTACAGAATTAGTGCATGGGGTCCCAAAGAGTCGGACATGACTGAGCAACTTTTACTTTCAAGCACCCATAGGCCAGTGAATACACTATAACTTCGGGAAGGCAACAAGCCTGGTAGAAGCTTATTGCCTTGACTTGGGTGACAATATTGCCTTCTTGGATTGAATAATTAGGCTCAGCTTCTTCTTCATTTTCAGCACCATTAATTCATGGCCTGTGTGAGTCTTCTTCAAAATTTTCTTCTTTCTCGATACCTAGGAAACCGATTTCTTCTGGTGACACCAGGAGTCCAAAGAACATGATGGTCCCACAGGCAAACTGCACAGCCAGCCTCACCAGGAAGGCTCATAACCATACTGCAAACAGAAGGAGCTAGACGTGCTCCCAAAGTATTGCCCACTGAAGCACCAGCACTCCAGAGACCAAAACAACTCCAGCTTTCCCAAACCAGTTGCCGGTAACAAAAACCACGCAGGGCCATCCGGTGGATGGCAGCAGGCCGTTCAACAATCCCCAGGCTGCAGCACAGCCCCTTGTTGCAGAAATGCAGCCGTTCCATGAGAGTGCCAAAGATGAACACCACTAATGCGGAAAAGCACATGCCACAAGATAGAACCCATCGCAAATTCAGCCGATCGGGGAGATACCTCTGACGAGACGGCCCACAGCACAGGAGAAGAGGAGAATGGTGTCCAGCATTCCTGGTGCTTTTCTCTGCACTGGGAAACACACGGTTGCTCCTCCAGATCTCCACAGGCAGTTCCGCGGACTTGGGGTCCACTGCTTAGAGATACTGACTTTGACCTTGCTAAATGTTTCTCTCGGTGCATGGAGCAACGGAGTAACTGAAGAAGGTGAGCAGGGATGCAACCACGTGGTGATTGCTGAACTGGGAGAGCAGAGTTCCTCTCTGAAAAATACTTGGCCAGGCCGTGTGCCTCCTGACCTTGCTTCTCACTGTGTCTTTAAATTCTGGATAATGGATGGTTTATATCATTTCTTCTTTTGCCGCTTACACACCAGAGATCTGCAGTAGTAACTGTGCTCTGGCTATCCGCTCTGCTTGCTCCACTGGGTCAGCCTTGCCCGCAACCCTTCCGTTCCTGCCCGCCACCTCACCCAGGCCGCCGCAGCCAGGGTTTCCCCTAATTTCCTTTATTCTTAGTCATCATATAGCATGTGCTAGGCGCCAGACAGAATTCTAAGATGGCCCCAGAGAACTTTACCTTCAGATACCCCATGGACTGTGGTCTGCCAGGCTTCTCTGTCCATGGGGATTCTCCAGGCAAGAATACTGAAGTGGGCTGCCATGCCCTCCTCCAGGGGATCTTCCTGACTCAAGGATCAAACCCAGGTCTCCCGCATTGCAGGTGGATTCTTGACTATCTGAGCCACCAGGGAAGCAAAAGAGTATTGGAGTGGGTAGCCTATCCCTTCTCCAGGGAATCTTCTGGACCCAGGAATCAAACCAGGGTCTCCTGCATTGCAGGCAGATTCTTTACCAGCTGAGCTACCAGGGAAGCCCAGAAATAAACAAATTTCTCTCTTAAAACAATTTCTTAAACATCCCCATCCTAATCTCCTTTGTTCTTAGTCATTATGTAGCATGAATTCTAAGATGGCCCTGGTGAACCTTACCTTTGGATCCTTACAGCCTTGTGCAGTCCTCTCCCCTTGACTGAACCAGATCCAGTGGCCTGCTTTTGACACAGAGCCTACAGCAAAAGTGAGGGGTAGGGACATCCCAGGTGGTCCAGTGGCTAAGGCTCTGAGCTTCCCATGCAGGGGGCCTGGGTTCAGTCCCTGATTGTGGAACTAGTTCTCACAAGCTGCAACACAAATTTGTATTTAAGAGCCATGCAAGTAAAACACTGGCCTAAGATTTGGGGCTTCCCTGGTAGCTCAGAGGTTAAAGCGTCTGCCTGCAGTGCAGGAGACCTGGGTTCGATCCCTGGGTCGGAAAGATCCCCTGGAGAAGGAAATGGCAACCCACTCTAGTATTCTTGCCTGGAAAATCCCATGCACGGAGGAGCCTGGTGGGCTACAGTCCACAGGGTCGCAAAGAGTCGGACACGACTGAGCGACTTCATCATAAAGTTTTATTCCACTGTAATAGCTTACAGTGGGAAAAAAACCGAACAGCTCTGGGTCTTCCGTAATCAGGTTTTTTCCAAATAAGTCATCTGATTGTGGTGACTGGGGGCTTCTGCCCATGACATTTCCCATAGCCTCTCCATCACCTTCCTGCAGTGACTTAGCAGGGCGGTTGCTGTGCAGGCAATCCAACCCTCCGTCTGTAGGGCTCCACCCAGAGCTACAGTGTTACATGAGTAACACGTGTAACAGGTGTTACATGTGTTGCAGTGGTGATACATGTGTGCCACTAACCTTTTTCTTTGTGCCACTGGAGGAAAAAGTGCTATAAGTATCAGAAGTGGTCACTGTATGTTGTACAAACATCTTTGAAAAAGTGAAAGCCACTCAGTTGTGTTTGACTTTTTGTGGCCCCATGGACTGTAGCCTGCCAGGCTCTGTCCATGGAATTCTCCAGGCCAGAACACTGGAGTGTGTTGCCACGCCCTCCTCCAGGGGATCTTCCCAACCCAGGGATCTTCTCAACCCAGGGATCGAACCCAGGTGTACCGAATTGCAGGCAGATTCTTTATCGTCTGAGCCACCAGGCATTGGTCCACAAACATCTGTGGACATATGTGAAATAAAAGTAATATAATGCTTCTGCTTAAAAATGCCAAAGAGAAGATAGAAGATCCCACATGCCACAAGTAAGACCCAGAATGGTCAAGTAAATAACTATATAAAAATAAACATTTTTTTAAAGAAAAGAACTAAAAGAAAAAAGTGATGGGTATATCACTTCTGAGATGAGCTTATAAGAGACTGTGTCTTCCATCTTGCTCACTCTTTCTTGCTTGTGCTCTGAATGGAAACCAACTGCCAATGTATGAACTGCCCTCTAGAGAGGCCTGCACAGCAAGAAACTGAGGGTGTCTCCAGCCAACAGTCAGCAAGGAGCTGAGGCCTTCATACGATGATGTGTGATGGACTGAAAACCACTAACCCCGACATGAGTGAGCCTGAAACAGACCCTCCCTGGTGGAGACTTGAGATGAATGAACATGTTTACTGCAGCCATGAGAACCCCCAAAAGAGAGGGCCCAGCTAAGTCACAGCGAGGTTCACGACCCATAGAAATTTTTAGCTAATAGCTACTTTGTTGTAAATCACTACGTTTTGGGGTGATGTGTCACTCAGCAGTAGATAACTAACACACTCAGAGGTTTAAATTTTCTGCTTCCTAAACCCATCCCTTCAAATAATTAAAAATTACATCTGTCCTTAATTATTTACTGTGGCAACAACAAAATAAATATACTGTATAGGATGGGCAAAGTCAGGGAAGAAAGTAGAAGAGAAGCTTAAGGAAAAATGGGGACTATATTGAGGTGGAGGCCTTCCCAGGTTACCCTAGTGATAAAGAATCTGCCTGCAATGCAGAGATGTAAAGAGATGTGGGGTTTGATCTCTGGATTGGAAAGATCCCCTGGAGGAGGGCACGGCAACCCTTCCAGTACTCTTGCCTGAAAAATGCCATGAACAGAGGAACCTGGTGGCCTTCAGTCCATGGGGTCACAAAGAGTCAGAGACAACCAAAGTGACTTGGTGTGTGCACACACACACACACGCACACACATATTGAAATGGAAGCCAGTAATCTCACCTCCAAGGGAGTCAACATAAGATATAAAATAACCCAAAGAAGCCAAAGAGGGAAGAAGAAAAATAGATTTTTGAACCAAAGGAAGGTAGGCATGTTAGGAACAAACCCTCTCCAACTTGTTAGGGGCTTAATGTATATTGAAGGAAGGGCTGAATGAGCAATCCTTGCCAGTTATCAGCCACAATTTCACAAGGCATAAACTTCGATTTTACAGNAAAATCGCAGGGACAGAGGAGCCTGGCCAGCTACAGTCCAAAGAGTCGCAAAGAGCTGGACATGACTGAGCAACTGGGCATTAAAGAGGAGATGAGGGGTTGGAGTGACAGCTAATGGGTCAATTTCGGACATAAAGAAATGTTCTAAAATTGATTTTGGTGAAGGTTGCTAAACTCTGAGTATACAAAAAAAATTAATGGTATATATACTTCAATGGATGAAGTATATGTGTGAATTATTAGGTTTATTAGCAATTTTTTAAAAACTTCACTCCTAAGAGATAATTGAAAACTTTTCAAAGAGAAGCTCTATAAATACTTCTTAACTAATATATAAGCTATGATAGTGAAGGAAAAGTAAGAAAAGAGCAATAGAGAAATTTCTGATCTTTCAGTTTGATACTGATTGTGCAGTCCAGTGTGAAGTCATGTCCAACTCTTTGCAACCCCATGTTCTGTAGCCTATCAGGCTCCTCCATCCATGAGATTTTCTAGGCAATAGTATTGGAGTGGATTGCCATTTCCTTCTCTAGGGGATCTTCCCGACCCAGGGATCGAACCCGGGTCCCCCTCACTGTAGACAGATGTTTTACCATCTGAGCCACCAGGGAAGTCCTTATAATCTCATAATAACATCTAAACAAACTTGATTAGTTTTGCATTTTTTTTCTTCATCTGCAAGAAACCCATTATGGTAGCCTTCATATTATGGCTCCAGAGAGCATTCCATATCCACTGTGTTCCTTTTAGTCATACATTATACATGATTATGCTAAATTTTTTCAGCGTCATTCACAGTACCGAAAAACCCAGGGAAGATTAGAGGTTTGAGATACACTTGTGAATCACACTGAGAGAAACCTGCCAAATCAAACTGTATTTTCCTGGAGGGTGGCTTCATTTCACACCTCAAGAACTGGTGGTTCGAAAACAATTTGTTCTATATCTAAAAATAGATGTCCTCAATGCTAATGTAAAAAGTTATTGGAGTGATTTAAAAGGAAAATAATTTGCCTGGCACTCATGAGCCCTGGGGCTGCTGTAACAGATGGACATCCAAACACTGTTTGGAAAGTCCCGCAGGCTGATTTCAGACTTCACTTCTACTGATCTGTGTCTTTAAATGTTAAATATATACTATGCTAGTGACAAAAGATCTAAGCCAGGCACTTCCCTGGCAGTCCAGTGGTTAAGACTTTGTACTTCCAATGCAAGGGGTGCAGGTTCGAACCCTAGTCAGGGAACTAAGATCCCATATGCCACACAGCAAAGGCCAAAAAAAAAAAAAATTATTTAAGACAAAGATCCCCAGGCTTGGCTATATATAAGTATCACTGGGGAGATTTAAAGCAATCAGACAGTCACTCAGTCATGTCCAACTCCATGGGCTCTGGTCCATGGAATTTTCCAGGTAAGAGAGTGGGTTACCATTTCCTCCTCCAGGAGATCTTCCCAACCTAGGGATCAAACCCACATCTCTTGCATCTCTTGCTTTGGCAAGCGGATTCTTTACCATTAGCAATACCAGTGCACAAATTGCACCACAGGGTAATAAATCTGTCCACTGAGGGTGGAAACAAGCATAGGTTTGTTTTTAAGGTGTTCTGAGTGACTTCAATCTCTGATCCCAGAAATAACTGTATCTTGCTCAATAATGACTGAATACACTGAATAATGTCTGAAACATTGGGCTCAAGAAGTCATCTAGTCTAATTTGTTTAAATTTTTCAGGAAAACAATAGAAATCCTAAGATAAGGAGATTGCGAAGGTGCCTACCTCATTTCTACAATTCTACACCCAAATGGTCCAACAGAGCCACTCATCCCTCATCTTGAGCATATTCTTCATCAACATCACTGTTTTGTGTTATTTTCTTCATCCTAATTCATATACTTCGTATCAGTCCATGTGCTTTAATATTATTTTGATTCCTTTTTCAAATCCTTCACCTAATATCAACAATATGAAAATGTTCAACTGCCCCTAAAACAAACCTAATTCAACTTTTGAAGGAAATCCAGAATATCTCATCCCAAAATATGCCTCTGACACAAAAATTTCTGTTGAGCTGAAGGCACTTAAGAAAGAGCAGATGCTAGAAGGGTGCTCTGGTCCTCCTTTTCCTACCTGGAAGCAGGAGATAAATCCCATGTGAAAGCTGTCCCCTGTCCCAAGGGAAGGGAAGACAGTCTCTTTAGCAGAGATGGAGGCAAGGCTGAGGGATTCTGCACAAACAGTCCTTGTTAAACTAACCCGACCTCCCTGGGGACTTCTCCACAAGGTACTGGCCCTAGCTGAGATCCCCTAGGTCTTGTCAGTTTTTCACAAATGTATTGTGTCTTTGCCTAAAAGTTGCAAAAGCTTCTGTTCCAGTCACATCAGGTCCTCATTCTCTTGGGAAGGCACTCATGTGCATGTGGAAATTTTAATAAAACTTGTAGGCTCTTCTGCTATTCTGTCTTCTGCCAGCTTAATTTCTAGGCCCAGTCAGAGACCCTAAGAAAGTAGAGGAAAGCTTTTTCTCCCTTACGCTTTAGTTTCCACATTCAAAACATCTTTTAAGTTCTTAGGTTCATTTCTTTAAAAAAAAAAAAAGTCTTTATTGAATTTGTTATAATACTGCTTCTGTTGGTTTTGTTTTTTTTTTAATGTTTGGTGTTTTTGACCCCAAGGCATGTGGGATCTTAACTCCCCAACCAGGGTTCGAACCCTCACCTGATGCACTGGAAGGCAAAGTCTTAACCACTGGACCACCAGGGAAGTCCTTTAGGTTCATTTCATAAGGAAAGTTTCTGCTGAATACAGTGCTTTCAAAATAACTCTGTGTCAATGGTGTTGGCTTCATAGGTCTAATGGCTCACCATTTTAATTTTCAAGGTGAAATCTGAATATAGTAACAACTTCATGATACTCTGAAAACCAGTAAATATTCCAGTCTTGATAAAAGGCCAACAAATATTGAGTTCTCCTCTTGTATTTTCTTTTGTTTCTCTCTAATCTAAATAACAAAACAATGAAGCAGTGCTCTAACACTAATGAATGTTGTGTGTTTTACGAAGGAAGGGCATGCTTCTAGTGTTCAGTTTTGCAGGGATGGAATATTATGAAATGCAAGGAAGATGCAGCAACTTGCTCATGCTTCTAGAAATACCATTTAGCACCCTGACTCAAAGTCATAACTTTCCAAGTGGAAAACTGGTAAACTAAAATAAAATACATCTTGGGGTCCTGAGAGAGCTGATGCTGCCTCCCATAGAATATATTCTGTCATCAAGCATTAAAGTCAGAGCTTAAACCCTATGCTAGATTTTCAATGAGTGTATTCGATAAAAATAATTATACTTGTGTGAAGTATATTCCAGATGAGAGCTCCAAACTCATAAACTTTTTACCAACCACCCCAAAAGTGTAGAAGCAGATATGCAGTAGCCCTATTCTGGGCAATAAATGAGCAAAAAACTACAAGTGTGAAAGATGAACCTAGAACCTCAAGTTCTTTAGTGATTGGTAAGTGTCACTTTTACATTGCACCTGGTGTCATTCTACAATGAGAACACATAACAAAAGGAAATCCATAACCTCAAGATTGCTGGGAGAAATATCAATAACCTCAAATATGCAGATGACACCACACTTATGGCAGAAGGCAAAGAACTAAAGAACTTCTTGATGAAAATGAAAGAGGAGAGTGAAAAAGTTGGCTTAAAACTCAACAATCAGAAAACTAAGATCATGGTATCTGGTCCCATCACTCCACGGCACATAGATGGCAAATCAATGGAAATAGTGACAGACTTTATTTGGGGGGGGCTCCAAAATCACTGCAGATGGTGACTGCAGCCATGAAATTAAAAGACCCTTGCTCCTTGGAAGAAAAACTATGACCAACTAGACAACATAGTAAAAAGCAGAGATATTACTTTGCCAACAGGACTATAAAGAAAGCTGAGTGCTGAAGAATTGATGCCTTTGAACTGTGGTGTTGGAGAAGATTCTTGAGAGTCCCTTGGACTGCAAGGAGATCCAACCAGTTATCCTGAAGGAAATCAGTCCTGAATATTTGTTGGAAGGACTAATGCTGAAGCTGAAACTCCAATTCTTTGGCCACCTGACGTGAAGAACTGACTCATTGGGAAAGACCCTGATGCTGAGAAAGATTGAAGGCAGGAGGAGAAGGGGACAACAGAGGATGAGATGGTTGAATGGCATCACTGATTCTACGGACATGAGTTTGAGTAACTCCGGGAGTTGGTGATGGACAGGGAAGCCTGGCGTGCTGCAGTCCACAGGGTTGCAAAGGGTCAGACATGACTGAGTGACTGAACTGACAACCTCAATCTGAGTTCCACTTGTTTGGAAATGTGTGTTTTAGAGGCTTTTAACCTTTACCAGTTTTTTCCCCAGAGTTGAGAAGATCCAAAATATTCAGGATCTGGAGAAGGGTATTTCAATCTCCTTCCTCTCTGGGCACCCTCAAGTAGTGCAGAATTTCTAGAATTTCCTCAGAGTTAATATTCATGTGTATATATTTTCTTTTATGTAAACTAAAATGAAAGAGGCTGAAGGAAGGAAATCACAACTTGAAAAATTATAGGCTCAATATATCATGCTTGCTTTCCTTATGTTTGGCTCTATGTTGTCTTCCTTAATAAGACTAATGAACAATATATCCACTTATTAGCAGTCAATAAGTATCTATTGAGAATGTTCTATGAGCTAGGCACTGTTCTAGATACTCGAGTATACAGCAGTGTGTCGAGCTGGTTTTACAAAAGCAAAAGTACCCAGAACCCAACAAATCAGAACCCCCATTAGCTAGAATTTGTTTTGTTACTACTCTTTGAAAATAAAGTGCATTTTGACAAGGACATGAATTCTATTAGAAATTCAGAAAACCAACCAAGTAAATTGATATAAATTCCAGTCATTCCAACTGTAATTGTCTTGAGGTCAGTTATAAGCATCCTTTTGTTAGATGCTTTCAACCACAGTACAATAACTCCTAGGTATTGCCAAATTAAATATAAGTGTGAAAGGCCTCTTAGCATCTGAGACACATTGGTTCACATTACTATTCAAGAAGAGGGCGGAAGTTCTAACAGATAAATGTCCATTAGAAAATTGTTTGCTTGTTTACTTATTTTAACAGACCAGACCAAAGTATTGGGTTGGCCAAAAAATTCATTCCAGTTTTTCATAACAACCCATGGGAAAATCCAAATGAAATTTTTGGCCAACCCAATAGCATAGTCTACTTGGCCCTCAGTTAAACAGAAAGTCTGGGTCACCAGACACTATCACTCTTGGAGAAGACAAGTACTTGATGTGTTGCTATTACACATGGGATCTTCAAGACATCATGCAGAAAAGCATTGCCTGACCACAGCTCCCACTGTATGTTATGGAAGACAGACACTTCTGATAAAGATGAAAAAAGGAGATAAATGAAAAAAATATAAGTACAGAGGGACAGGAATATACTGAGTATACTTCTGCTGTAAACAACAGAAAAACATTTATTGAACTCAGATAGTGTGTAAGATATCACTCTTACATGAACATCCAGCTAAACAACAGAAAAGCAATGTAAGTAACACACCCTTGGTTTATTTCAGTGGTCTTAGCATCTTCTTTCAGCTACTCAATTGATAATGAATATTATTGGATGAACACCATCATATGATTTTCAATTTAAGAGACCATATTTTGAAAGTTTTGCCAGTCTAGTTTAGATCCTTCTATGTCTTGTGGGCCATGAACATAACTATACCCATAAAACCTAAATGTAAAAGCTTTATTTGTTTTGCTAATTAAAGTCAAACTTCAAAATGACCTTCCACCTGCCTCTTGATATATAAACGTTCCCTTTCAGAAGTACCATGCAGAGATCTAATTAAAGTATTACTGAGAAAAGCACCTGTCTCTATTGACAACGTGTCATTTTAATACCGCTGTTTACTGGCATAAAAAACAAAGGTACAAATGGAATCATTTTTTACCCAAGGCACTGTTCTCTCCATCTTTCTCTGTATGGCATAACGCTTCTCAACGTGTACATATACTTAATATTTTCCAAACAACACAGCAGAAGTCATTTTTTAGAATTTAGGAATGAAAATATCTTACCCTCTTCAATTAACAAAGACTTTTCTCCCAAAGGCTCAACAATCAGGCTGAAGTTCTCGAAGAGGCAATCTGTGACAATGAAGCCTCTCTTGGGTTGAGGTTCTGAACACTTCTCTGATGGTGCAGGAATTTAAACACTGCTTCAGCTCTTCACAGCCAATCAACTTCGGGCTAGGGGTGACTGACATCACAAGGTGTGACCGGGACTTCAGTACACCCACACTTCCTCCAGCTTGCAGAAGCAGATTTGCCCTAAAAAGCTCTTGTGGTTCCCAAATGACTAGACTAGTTTCCATTAAATTGAAGATCTTCCTAAAGCTTTATTTTGCTTTCTAAATATATGTCATTCACATCCCTGCAGGCTTATATGAGCATTATAAACAATGACAATGTCTTCCACCCACTGGCAGATCCCAGCAGACCCAAGGATGGGAAAAGGAGAGTCAAGAAGTGGTTAGAACGTTTCCTGTTAATGCTGGTGACTCTATGCATCTTGGCTTGTACATGAAGAATTTACTAAAATACTAGACTTGCCTAAATTGTTGGTGTTGAGAAGATGGGCTTTTTTCTCACTGTTTTCATCTTTTAACAATCTTCACCACTCATTCCCTTTTCCACTCATGTCCCTACCCCCAAATACACGTAAATACATGCTTGATCACTCACTCATGTCTGACTCTTTGCGACACTATGAACTGCAGCCCACCAGGCTCCTCTGTTCATGGATTTCCCAGGCAAGAACACTAGAGTGGGTTGCCATTTCCTCCACCAGGGTGTCTTCCCAACCCAGGGATTGAACTCATGTTTCCTGTGTCTCCTGCATTGGCAAAGAGATTCTTTACCAATGAGCCACCTGGGAAGCCCTCTCTTATATACACAAAGATCCAAAATTCTTACTAATATAGCACAATATCCCCTTACAGAATTCTGTGGTGACTGGAAATTTTATGTACCACCCTAAGGATATTTTATTTTTAATTAAAAATAACTTAAATCCAGTACTTCATTACTCCTTTCAATTGCCTGCCATATTTTTATTTTAATGCTGGTGACTCTGAAATCAGAATTGGATTAAGAGAAAGACTAATTGTATAGCTTCCAGAGAAGCCAATTTCCAAGGAACTTTCTGCCGTCCCTAAATATGTAATGAAGTGAATATAATGGTACTTAGCAGGACTCTTCAGGGAATGTGCTGAAGTTTGTATAGGCNTATACAGCAGTGTGTCGAGCTGGTTTTACAAAAGCAAAAGTACCCAGAACCCAACAAATCAGAACCCCCATTAGCTAGAATTTGTTTTGTTACTACTCTTTGAAAATAAAGTGCATTTTGACAAGGACATGAATTCTATTAGAAATTCAGAAAACCAACCAAGTAAATTGATATAAATTCCAGTCATTCCAACTGTAATTGTCTTGAGGTCAGTTATAAGCATCCTTTTGTTAGATGCTTTCAACCACAGTACAATAACTCCTAGGTATTGCCAAATTAAATATAAGTGTGAAAGGCCTCTTAGCATCTGAGACACATTGGTTCACATTACTATTCAAGAAGAGGGCGGAAGTTCTAACAGATAAATGTCCATTAGAAAATTGTTTGCTTGTTTACTTATTTTAACAGACCAGACCAAAGTATTGGGTTGGCCAAAAAATTCATTCCAGTTTTTCATAACAACCCATGGGAAAATCCAAATGAAATTTTTGGCCAACCCAATAGCATAGTCTACTTGGCCCTCAGTTAAACAGAAAGTCTGGGTCACCAGACACTATCACTCTTGGAGAAGACAAGTACTTGATGTGTTGCTATTACACATGGGACCTTCAAGACATCATGCAGAAAAGCATTGCCTGACCACAGCTCCCACTGTATGTTATGGAAGACAGACACTTCTGATAAAGATGAAAAAAGGAGATAAATGAAAAAAATATAAGTACAGAGGGACAGGAATATACTGAGTATACTTCTGCTGTAAACAACAGAAAAACATTTATTGAACTCAGATAGTGTGTAAGATATCACTCTTACATGAACATCCAGCTAAACAACAGAAAAGCAATGTAAGTAACACACCCTTGGTTTATTTCAGTGGTCTTAGCATCTTCTTTCAGCTACTCAATTGATAATGAATATTATTGGATGAACACCATCATATGATTTTCAATTTAAAAGACCATATTTTGAAAGTTTTGCCAGTCTAGTTTAGATCCTTCTATGTCTTGTGGGCCATGAACATAACTATACCCATAAAACCTAAATGTAAAAGCTTTATTTGTTTTGCTAATTAAAGTCAAACTTCAAAATGACCTTCCACCTGCCTCTTGATATATAAACGTTCCCTTTCAGAAGTACCATGCAGAGATCTAATTAAAGTATTACTGAGAAAAGCACCTGTCTCTATTGACAACGTGTCATTTTAATACCGCTGTTTACTGGCATAAAAAACAAAGGTACAAATGGAATCATTTTTTACCCAAGGCACTGTTCTCTCCATCTTTCTCTGTATGGCATAACGCTTCTCAACGTGTACATATACTTAATATTTTCCAAACAACACAGCAGAAGTCATTTTTTAGAATTTAGGAATGAAAATATCTTACCCTCTTCAATTAACAAAGACTTTTCCCCCAAAGGCTCAACAATCAGGCTGAAGTTCTCGAAGAGGCAATCTGTGACAATGAAGCCTCTCTTGGGTTGAGGTTCTGAACACTTCTCTGATGGTGCAGGAATTTAAACACTGCTTCAGCTCTTCACAGCCAATCAACTTCGGGCTAGGGGTGACTGACATCACAAGGTGTGACCGGGACTTCAGTACACCCACACTTCCTCCAGCTTGCAGAAGCAGATTTGCCCTAAAAAGCTCTTGTGGTTCCCAAATGACTAGACTAGTTTCCATTAAATTGAAGATCTTCCTAAAGCTTTATTTTGCTTTCTAAATATATGTCATTCACATCCCTGCAGGCTTATATGAGCATTATAAACAATGACAATGTCTTCCACCCACTGGCAGATCCCAGCAGACCCAAGGATGGGAAAAGGAGAGTCAAGAAGTGGTTAGAACGTTTCCTGTTAATGCTGGTGACTCTATGCATCTTGGCTTGTACATGAAGAATTTACTAAAATACTAGACTTGCCTAAATTGTTGGTGTTGAGAAGATGGGCTTTTTTCTCACTGTTTTCATCTTTTAACAATCTTCACCACTCATTCCCTTTTCCACTCATGTCCCTACCCCCAAATACACGTAAATACATGCTTGATCACTCACTCATGTCTGACTCTTTGCGACACTATGAACTGCAGCCCACCAGGCTCCTCTGTTCATGGATTTCCCNTAGACTTGCCTAAATTGTTGGTGTTGAGAAGATGGGCTTTTTTCTCACTGTTTTCATCTTTTAACAATCTTCACCACTCATCCCCTTTTCCACTCATGTCCCTACCCCCAAATACACGTAAATACATGCTTGATCACTCACTCATGTCTGACTCTTTGCAACACTATGAACTGCAGCCCACCAGGCTCCTCTGTCCATGGATTTCCTNCCCTACCCCCAAATACACGTAAATACATGCTTGATCACTCACTCATGTCTGACTCTTTGCGACACTATGAACTGCAGCCCACCAGGCTCCTCTGTTCATGGATTTCCCAGGCAAGAACACTAGAGTGGGTTGCCATTTCCTCCACCAGGGTGTCTTCCCAACCCAGGGATTGAACTCATGTTTCCTGTGTCTCCTGCATTGGCAAAGAGATTCTTTACCAATGAGCCACCTGGGAAGCCCTCTCTTATATACACAAAGATCCAAAATTCTTACTAATATAGCACAATATCCCCTTACAGAATTCTGTGGTGACTGGAAATTTTATGTACCACCCTAAGGATATTTTATTTTTAATTAAAAATAACTTAAATCCAGTACTTCATTACTCCTTTCAATTGCCTGCCATATTTTTATTTTAATGCTGGTGACTCTGAAATCAGAATTGGATTAAGAGAAAGACTAATTGTATAGCTTCCAGAGAAGCCAATTTCCAAGGAACTTTCTGCCGTCCCTAAATATGTAATGAAGTGAATATAATGGTACTTAGCAGGACTCTTCAGGGAATGTGCTGAAGTTTGTATAGGCAGCTGAAAGTGAGGTGGGCATGCTTCCAAGGAGCATGCTCAAGGAACAGTAGAAAGACCACTGAACAAATATCTAAAGAATGTAAGTTTCCAGGACTCCCTGTTAGTCCAGTGGCTAAGACTTGGTGCTCCCAATGCCGGGAACCCAGGTTCAATCCCTGGTCAGGGAACTGGAGCCCTCAAATCATATCAAATTCATGGATGTTTCACTGTGAACTGCCAAGAGGTTGGGGGCATAAATGAGGATAGGAGAGTCTATTTTCACACAGGGCTGATTAAAAGACCAAAGTTCATAGGCGGAAGCTATAAATTCCCTATGTTCTGTTCCGGTTCTGAATTATACTCCCTGGTGGTTTCATAGGTCTTGACTGAGGTCTGTCCTAGTAGAACCTTATAATCTTATGTCAGAGTGGATTCTGGGAAAATTTTGGCAAAGGGTGTTACTGGACGTTGTTTTGGGATCTCCAAATTCCTGCACAAAAGCAGACAGAAGAACTAGATAACCAAACTGAAAACCATAGACTACATGTACAATAAAAGTAACTTTTTTTAGTTTTATTGCTGCAAGAGGAGCCACCGAAATGAGAAGCCTGCGCATGGCAACTAGAAAGTAGCCCCTACTGGCTATAACTAGGGAGAAAACCCACATGCACCAATGACGACCCAGCACCACCAAAAATAAAAATAAATAAAATTTAAAAATTAAAAAACCTACTTCATATTGTATTTTAACCCATATATATGGAATCTATAAAGATGGTACTGATGAACCTATTTGGAGGCAGCAGTGGAGATGCAGAAAAAGAGAACAGATTATAGACATGAGTGGTGTGGAGGGGGTGGGCAGAGGATAGGATGAATGGAGAGAGTAGCATAGAAACATAAACACCCCCTTTTGTGAAATAAATAGCCAGTGGAAGTTTGCTGTATGACTCAGGGGACTCAAATCAGGGCTCTGTGACAACCTAGAGGGGTGGGTTGGGGTAGGAGGTGGAAGAAAGGTTCAAGAGGGAGGGGACATATGTGTGATTCATAGGGGACCTATGGCTGACTCATGTTGATGTATGGCAGAAACCAGCACAATATTGTGAAACATTTATCCTTCAATTATAAATAAATGTTTAAAAAATTGAAATAACATTTTTTAAAAACTGAAAATGATTTGTATCTTAAAACAACTCTGGTAGCTGGGAGCTGCAGTCATCTGGGGACTCAGCTGAAACAGGATATCCGAGGTCGCTCTCACATTGCTGTTGCCTGGGAGCTGGAACTGCTATTCTGGGCACTTCAGTTCCCCTTTGCCCATGGCCTCTCCTTGGGGCTTGGCCCTTTCACCCAGTGGCTAGGGTTCAAGCGCTGCCCCACGTGTCACCTTCTCCACGCTCTATTGGCCAAATCAATCACCGGCCTGTCCCATACTCCAAAGAGGAATCGTAGTCTCTCCCTCCTGATGTGAGGAGCAAAATGAACGTACAGCAGACAAAATGTTGAGGCCATTTTGGAGGCTGGTTACTGCATGACAAGACAGGTTGTAGCCACAAACAACAAAGTGGCTGGGGAGAAACCACCCGCTGCCACAGCTCCTACGGCATCTGCACAGGCCTAAGCAGAGGGAGCAGGAGGGCATCTGATGGACTTCGGAACAGGAAACTCCAATAGAATCAATAATTATCGCTGGTAGGGGCTGGGGGAGGGCTTCCCAGGTGGTGCTAGTGGTAAAGAACCTGCCTGCCAATCCAGGAGACTGAGATGCGGGTTCAGTCCCCGGGTCAGGAAGATCCCCTGGAGGAGGGCATGGCAACCCACTCCAGTATTCTTGCCTGGAAAATCCCTTGAACAGAGGAGCCTGGAGTCCACGGGGTCACTTAGTGTCGGACACAACTGAATCGTCATAGCACACACACACACACACACACACACATGGAGGAGCTGCTGGAACATAATAAAATCTGAAGGATCTGGAGCAATTTAGCCTCTAGTCTAGAATTCTCAAAACAGGCACCATAGTTGTCTTTCAGGGCAGATCCATGTAGAGGAAAATGAATGGTAGTAGAATAAAAATTGCCCAGAACAGGTAAAACAGGGAAGGCACAAATTAGTGTGCAAGAGGGGAATGGATACAGCAAGCTTAGAAACCAAATTGCTGTATATTTCTTTAATTTTTATTTTTTAACTTATTTTTGGCTGTGCTGGGTCTTCATTGATGTGCACGGGCTTTCTCCAGTTGCAGTGAGCAGGAGCTCCTCTCTAGTTGTGTCTCGAGGGCTTCTCATTGCAGTGAGTTCTCTGTTGCAGAGCATGGGCTCTAGGTGCGCAGGCTTCAGTAGTTACAGCTTGCAGGCTTTGCTGCTCCACGGCATGTGGGATCTTCCCAGTGCAGGGATAGAATCCATGTCCCCTGTTTTGGAAGGCAGATTCTTAGCCACTGGACCACCAGGGAAATCCAAGTTGCTGTATTTTTGAACACGACATGCAGATAAGAGAAGAGTGAAAGCTACCCTGATCTATGCCTCCCTCACACAAAGATAGGTTTGATAAAGGACAGAAATGGCATGGACCTAACAGAAGCAGAAGATATTAAGAAGAGGTGGCAAGAATACACAGAAGAACTGTACAAAAAAGATCTTCAAGACCAAGATAATCATGATGGTGTGATCACTCAGTCAGATCCAGACATCCTGAAATGTGAAGTCAAGTGGGACTTAGAAAGCATCACTACGAACAAAGCTAGTGGAAGTGATGGAATTCCAGTGGAGCTGTTTCAAATCCTGAAAGATGATGCTGTGAAAGTGCTGCACTCAATATGCCAGCAACTTTGGAAAACTCAGCAGTGGCCACAAGACTGGAAAAGGTCAGTTTTCATTCCTGTCTCAAAGAAAGGCAATGACAAAGAATGCTCAAACTACTGCACAATTGCACTCATCTCACACACTAGTAAAGTAATGCTCAAAATTCTCCAAGCCAGGCTTCAGCAATATGTGAACTGTGAACTTCCAGATGTTCAAGCTGGATGTAGAAAAGGCAGAGGAACCAGAGATCAAATTGCCAACATCTGCTGGATCATCAAAAAAGCAAGAGAGTTCCAGAAAAACATCTATTTATCTTTTATTGACTATGCCAAAGCCTTTGACTGTGTGGATCACAATAAACTGTGGAAAATTCTGAAAGAGATAGGAATACCAGACCACCTGACCTGCCTCTT
>SJYW01009298.1:1453701-1473666 GCA_006410735.1 Raphicerus campestris | reverse complement strand
TATACAGCAGTGTGTCGAGCTGGTTTTACAAAAGCAAAAGTACCCAGAACCCAACAAATCAGAACCCCCATTAGCTAGAATTTGTTTTGTTACTACTCTTTGAAAATAAAGTGCATTTTGACAAGGACATGAATTCTATTAGAAATTCAGAAAACCAACCAAGTAAATTGATATAAATTCCAGTCATTCCAACTGTAATTGTCTTGAGGTCAGTTATAAGCATCCCTTTGTTAGATGCTTTCAACCACAGTACAATAACTCCTAGGTATTGCCAAATTAAATATAAGTGTGAAAGGCCTCTTAGCATCTGAGACACATTGGTTCACATTACTATTCAAGAAGAGGGCGGAAGTTCTAACAGATAAATGTCCATTAGAAAATTGTTTGCTTGTTTACTTATTTTAACAGACCAGACCAAAGTATTGGGTTGGCCAAAAAATTCATTCCAGTTTTTCATAACAACCCATGGGAAAATCCAAATGAAATTTTTGGCCAACCCAATAGCATAGTCTACTTGGCCCTCAGTTAAACAGAAAGTCTGGGTCACCAGACACTATCACTCTTGGAGAAGACAAGTACTTGATGTGTTGCTATTACACATGGGATCTTCAAGACATCATGCAGAAAAGCATTGCCTGACCACAGCTCCCACTGTATGTTATGGAAGACAGACACTTCTGATAAAGATGAAAAAAGGAGATAAATGAAAAAAATATAAGTACAGAGGGACAGGAATATACTGAGTATACTTCTGCTGTAAACAACAGAAAAACATTTATTGAACTCAGATAGTGTGTAAGATATCACTCTTACATGAACATCCAGCTAAACAACAGAAAAGCAATGTAAGTAACACACCCTTGGTTTATTTCAGTGGTCTTAGCATCTTCTTTCAGCTACTCAATTGATAATGAATATTATTGGATGAACACCATCATATGATTTTCAATTTAAGAGACCATATTTTGAAAGTTTTGCCAGTCTAGTTTAGATCCTTCTATGTCTTGTGGGCCATGAACATAACTATACCCATAAAACCTAAATGTAAAAGCTTTATTTGTTTTGCTAATTAAAGTCAAACTTCAAAATGACCTTCCACCTGCCTCTTGATATATAAACGTTCCCTTTCAGAAGTACCATGCAGAGATCTAATTAAAGTATTACTGAGAAAAGCACCTGTCTCTATTGACAACGTGTCATTTTAATACCGCTGTTTACTGGCATAAAAAACAAAGGTACAAATGGAATCATTTTTTACCCAAGGCACTGTTCTCCCCATCTTTCTCTGTATGGCATAACGCTTCTCAACGTGTACATATACTTAATATTTTCCAAACAACACAGCAGAAGTCATTTTTTAGAATTTAGGAATGAAAATATCTTACCCTCTTCAATTAACAAAGACTTTTCCCCCAAAGGCTCAACAATCAGGCTGAAGTTCTCGAAGAGGCAATCTGTGACAATGAAGCCTCTCTTGGGTTGAGGTTCTGAACACTTCTCTGATGGTGCAGGAATTTAAACACTGCTTCAGCTCTTCACAGCCAATCAACTTCGGGCTAGGGGTGACTGACATCACAAGGTGTGACCGGGACTTCAGTACACCCACACTTCCTCCAGCTTGCAGAAGCAGATTTGCCCTAAAAAGCTCTTGTGGTTCCCAAATGACTAGACTAGTTTCCATTAAATTGAAGATCTTCCTAAAGCTTTATTTTGCTTTCTAAATATATGTCATTCACATCCCTGCAGGCTTATATGAGCATTATAAACAATGACAATGTCTTCCACCCACTGGCAGATCCCAGCAGACCCAAGGATGGGAAAAGGAGAGTCAAGAAGTGGTTAGAACGTTTCCTGTTAATGCTGGTGACTCTATGCATCTTGGCTTGTACATGAAGAATTTACTAAAATACTAGACTTGCCTAAATTGTTGGTGTTGAGAAGATGGGCTTTTTTCTCACTGTTTTCATCTTTTAACAATCTTCACCACTCATTCCCTTTTCCACTCATGTCCCTACCCCCAAATACACGTAAATACATGCTTGATCACTCACTCATGTCTGACTCTTTGCGACACTATGAACTGCAGCCCACCAGGCTCCTCTGTTCATGGATTTCCCAGGCAAGAACACTAGAGTGGGTTGCCATTTCCTCCACCAGGGTGTCTTCCCAACCCAGGGATTGAACTCATGTTTCCTGTGTCTCCTGCATTGGCAAAGAGATTCTTTACCAATGAGCCACCTGGGAAGCCCTCTCTTATATACACAAAGATCCAAAATTCTTACTAATATAGCACAATATCCCCTTACAGAATTCTGTGGTGACTGGAAATTTTATGTACCACCCTAAGGATATTTTATTTTTAATTAAAAATAACTTAAATCCAGTACTTCATTACTCCTTTCAATTCCTTGCCATATTTTTATTTTAATGCTGGTGACTCTGAAATCAGAATTGGATTAAGAGAAAGACTAATTGTATAGCTTCCAGAGAAGCCAATTTCCAAGGAACTTTCTGCCGTCCCTAAATATGTAATGAAGTGAATATAATGGTACTTAGCAGGACTCTTCAGGGAATGTGCTGAAGTTTGTATAGGCAGCTGAAAGTGAGGTGGGCATGCTTCCAAGGAGCATGCTCAAGGAACAGTAGAAAGACCACTGAACAAATATCTAAAGAATGTAAGTTTCCAGGACTCCCTGTTAGTCCAGTGGCTAAGACTTGGTGCTCCCAATGCCGGGAACCCAGGTTCAATCCCTGGTCAGGGAACTGGAGCCCTCAAATCATATCAAATTCATGGATGTTTCACTGTGAACTGCCAAGAGGTTGGGGGCATAAATGAGGATAGGAGAGTCTATTTTCACACAGGGCTGATTAAAAGACCAAAGTTCATAGGCGGAAGCTATAAATTCCCTATGTTCTGTTCCGGTTCTGAATTATACTCCCTGGTGGTTTCATAGGTCTTGACTGAGGTCTGTCCTAGTAGAACCTTATAATCTTATGTCAGAGTGGATTCTGGGAAAATTTTGGCAAAGGGTGTTACTGGACGTTGTTTTGGGATCTCCAAATTCCTGCACAAAAGCAGACAGAAGAACTAGATAACCAAACTGAAAACCATAGACTACATGTACAATAAAAGTAACTTTTTTTAGTTTTATTGCTGCAAGAGGAGCCACCGAAATGAGAAGCCTGCGCATGGCAACTAGAAAGTAGCCCCTACTGGCTATAACTAGGGAGAAAACCCACATGCACCAATGACGACCCAGCACCACCAAAAATAAAAATAAATAAAATTTAAAAATTAAAAAACCTACTTCATATTGTATTTTAACCCATATATATGGAATCTATAAAGATGGTACTGATGAACCTATTTGGAGGCAGCAGTGGAGATGCAGAAAAAGAGAACAGATTATAGACATGAGTGGTGTGGAGGGGGTGGGCAGAGGATAGGATGAATGGAGAGAGTAGCATAGAAACATAAACACCCCCTTTTGTGAAATAAATAGCCAGTGGAAGTTTGCTGTATGACTCAGGGGACTCAAATCAGGGCTCTGTGACAACCTAGAGGGGTGGGTTGGGGTAGGAGGTGGAAGAAAGGTTCAAGAGGGAGGGGACATATGTGTGATTCATAGGGGACCTATGGCTGACTCATGTTGATGTATGGCAGAAACCAGCACAATATTGTGAAACATTTATCCTTCAATTATAAATAAATGTTTAAAAAATTGAAATAACATTTTTTAAAAACTGAAAATGATTTGTATCTTAAAACAACTCTGGTAGCTGGGAGCTGCAGTCATCTGGGGACTCAGCTGAAACAGGATATCCGAGGTCGCTCTCACATTGCTGTTGCCTGGGAGCTGGAACTGCTATTCTGGGCACTTCAGTTCCCCTTTGCCCATGGCCTCTCCTTGGGGCTTGGCCCTTTCACCCAGTGGCTAGGGTTCAAGCGCTGCCCCACGTGTCACCTTCTCCACGCTCTATTGGCCAAATCAATCACCGGCCTGTCCCATACTCCAAAGAGGAATCGTAGTCTCTCCCTCCTGATGTGAGGAGCAAAATGAACGTACAGCAGACAAAATGTTGAGGCCATTTTGGAGGCTGGTTACTGCATGACAAGACAGGTTGTAGCCACAAACAACAAAGTGGCTGGGGAGAAACCACCCGCTGCCACAGCTCCTACGGCATCTGCACAGGCCTAAGCAGAGGGAGCAGGAGGGCATCTGATGGACTTCGGAACAGGAAACTCCAATAGAATCAATAATTATCGCTGGTAGGGGCTGGGGGAGGGCTTCCCAGGTGGTGCTAGTGGTAAAGAACCTGCCTGCCAATCCAGGAGACTGAGATGCGGGTTCAGTCCCCGGGTCAGGAAGATCCCCTGGAGGAGGGCATGGCAACCCACTCCAGTATTCTTGCCTGGAAAATCCCTTGAACAGAGGAGCCTGGAGTCCACGGGGTCACTTAGTGTCGGACACAACTGAATCGTCATAGCACACACACACACACACACACACACATGGAGGAGCTGCTGGAACATAATAAAATCTGAAGGATCTGGAGCAATTTAGCCTCTAGTCTAGAATTCTCAAAACAGGCACCATAGTTGTCTTTCAGGGCAGATCCATGTAGAGGAAAATGAATGGTAGTAGAATAAAAATTGCCCAGAACAGGTAAAACAGGGAAGGCACAAATTAGTGTGCAAGAGGGGAATGGATACAGCAAGCTTAGAAACCAAATTGCTGTATATTTCTTTAATTTTTATTTTTTAACTTATTTTTGGCTGTGCTGGGTCTTCATTGATGTGCACGGGCTTTCTCCAGTTGCAGTGAGCAGGAGCTCCTCTCTAGTTGTGTCTCGAGGGCTTCTCATTGCAGTGAGTTCTCTGTTGCAGAGCATGGGCTCTAGGTGCGCAGGCTTCAGTAGTTACAGCTTGCAGGCTTTGCTGCTCCACGGCATGTGGGATCTTCCCAGTGCAGGGATAGAATCCATGTCCCCTGTTTTGGAAGGCAGATTCTTAGCCACTGGACCACCAGGGAAATCCAAGTTGCTGTATTTTTGAACACGACATGCAGATAAGAGAAGAGTGAAAGCTACCCTGATCTATGCCTCCCTCACACAAAGATAGGTTTGATAAAGGACAGAAATGGCATGGACCTAACAGAAGCAGAAGATATTAAGAAGAGGTGGCAAGAATACACAGAAGAACNTGGCATTGCCTTTCTTTGGGATTGGAATGAAAACTGACCTTTTCCAGTCCTGCGGCCACTGCTGAGTTTTCCAAATTTGCTGGGATATTAAGTTCATATTGAGTGCAGCACTTTCACAGCATCATCTTCTAGGATTTGAAATAGCTCAGCTGGAATTCCATCACCTCCACTAGCTTTGTAATCAATGTTTCCTAAGGCCCATTTAACTTTTCATTCCAGGATGTCTGGCTCTAGGTTGGTGATCACACCATTGTGATTATCTGGGCCTTGAAGATCTTTTTTGTATAGTCTTCTGTGTATTCTTACCACCTCTTCTTAATATCTTCTGCTTCTGTTAGGTCCATACCTTTATTCTGCCCATCTTTGCATGAAATGTTCCCTTGGTATCTCTAATTTTCTTGAAGCAGTCTCTAGTCTTTCCTGTTCTATTGGTTTCCTCTGTTTCTTTGCATTGATCACTGAGGAAGACTTTCTTATCTCTCCTTGCTGTTCTTTGGAACTCTGCATTCAAATGGGTATATCTTTCCTCTTCTCCTTTGCCTTTTGCTTCTCTTCTATTCACAGCTATTTATAAGCCCTCCACAGACAATAATTTTGCCTTTTTGCATTTCTTTCCCATAAAAGTCAACAATGCTGAAATAGTGATATAACATCAATACTTTTTTATGGTACATGGTAAGGGGACAGAGAGGAAAAAAAAACAAGGGTAGCTTAAAAAAAGTGAAAGTGTTAATTGTTCAGTTTTGTCTGACTCTTTGCAGCCCCATGGGCTATAGTTGGCTAGGCTTCTCTGTCCATGGAATTCTCCAGGCAAGAATAATGGAGAGGATATCCATTCCCTTCTCCAGGGGATCTTCTTGAGCCAGGGATCAAACCTGTGTCTCTTGCATTGCAAGCAAATTTTTTACCATTTGAGCTGTCAGGCAAGCCCATACATATAATAGCCACACACAACTGTATTTATAATAAGATAAGAGAAATAATCATGACAGTTACAGTACTTATTTCTGTAGCTTGTCATGTGGTCATAGTTGATAATTGTAATATCTTCTTCTATTGCTTATTCTAGGGCTTCCCAGGTGGTACCAGTGGTAAAGAATCCATCTGTAATGCAGGAGACATAAGGGACTCAGGTTCTATCCCTGCGTTAGAAGATCCCTTGGGGGAGGAAATGTCAACTCACTCCAGTATTATTTCCTGAAGAATCCCATGGACAGAGGAGCCTGGCAGGCTATGGTCCATGGAGACTCAAAGAGTCGGACACGACTGAAGTGACTTTGCACGCATGCACTACCCATTCGATGACTCCTTTGCCTTCAGCAAGCGCTCAAACTGGTCATGTTTCTTGCCAAGTGAAGTCACCCAAACCTTCATTCTTGAAGGGTCTGGACCATCTGTAGTCCTGTTTGAATTGGGTGGTTGTAGTTTTCCATTTACCTTAATCAGAAAGCATGATAATACTAACAGACATTCTAACAGATCTGCTGTATTCTGGACTTATATTTCCTTACCTCCATAGTGGAATAATAGTTCAGTCTTCCCCTGGTAATTATGATCAGTCACCCCAGCCAACACAGTAATTCTCTTCTTTACCTGTCATGAGGGGCTCCAAGTAGCCAGGTGGCAGTATTAACCTCCAGTTCAATTGAATCATTGTTGAGTCATCTGGTGGAAGCATTTCCTTCTCTGGAATGAAAACATCGAAGTCAGCAAAGCATAAAGTCACAGATATAAGAAGCAATAATTTTGCTATTGGGTCACTAAGATTAACAGTGAGTGGTGCTACTACAGTTTCTACCCCTTGATCACTAGACTCATGAATCTAGGCTATCATATAACTATAATTTTGCACCATATAAATATGATATTGCATCATAGATTGTACACTGACTTAGAGCATATGCAGCTTTCTGTAGAACCTTATCCCAGCCTGGAAAAGTATTGCCTCCTAACTGGCTTTGTAACTGAGTCTTCAAATCCTTTTTAACTGAGGATTCCACCATCTTGTCAAGCCAGGTACTTCAGTATGGTGCGAGACATAGTAAGACAAGTGTGTACCATAAGCATGGGTCCCTTGTAGCACTTCTTTTGCTACAGTTTTAATTCCTTGATTAGAAGCAAGTCTGTGTGGAATATTATGGCAGTGGACAAGGTATTCTAAACACCAAATCCATGTTTAGTGGTTTGGGCATCAGCATTGCTTGTAGAGAAGGCAGATCTATACCTAGAGTGTCTATTCCATTAAGAACAAAATACGGCCNAGATTGTACACTGACTTAGAGCATATGCAGCTTTCTGTAGAACCTTATCCCAGCCTGGAAAAGTATTGCCTCCTAACTGGCTTTGTAACTGAGTCTTCAAATCCTTTTTAACTGAGGATTCCACCATCTTGTCAAGCCAGGTACTTCAGTATGGTGCGAGACATAGTAAGACAAGTGTGTACCATAAGCATGGGTCCCTTGTAGCACTTCTTTTGCTACAATTTGAGTTCCTTGATTAGAAGCAAGTCTGTGTGGAATATTATGGCAGTGGACAAGGTATTCTAAACACCAAATCCATGTTTAATGGTTTGGGCATCAGCATTGCTTGTAGAGAAGGCAGATCTATACCTAGAGTGTCTATTCCATTAAGAACAAAATACGGCCCCTCCCATGACATATACCATCCAATCAATCAGCTTGCACCAGGTAGTTGCCTGATCACCTTGGGGTATGATGCCATATGGGCTCAGTGTTGATATCTGTCACTGGAGACCAGACACTCAGTGGTGGCCATGGCCAGGTTGGTCTTGGTGAGGAGTCCATGTTGCTCAGCCCATGCATAGCTTCCATCCCTGACATCATGCCTCTTGGCTTATGACCCCATGGGGCAATGACAGGAGTCTAGGGAAAGAGGCAGACTGGTGTTCACAGAATGTCATCTGATCTTATTGATTATTATAATTCCCTTCTGCTGGCATCACCCTTCAGTGAGCATTTACCTAGGACACGAATATCTTCATGGTTTTGCACACTCAGAGAGATCCCTCAACATACTTCCTCCTGAAATGTCTTCATCATCCACTTTCCAATAATACTTCTTCCAAGTGCCTGATCATCCAACCCAACTGTGGCCACCACCTATGAATCAGGATAAAGGTGCATGCTTGCCCTTTTATTCTTCAGAATGAAGTGAACAAACAGGTGCACTGTCCAAAGTTCTGCCCACTGAGAGGGTTTGTTTCACCACTATCCTCAAGGGCTATTCCAGAAAGAAGCTATTAGAGCTGCAACTGTCCACTTGGAGGTGGTGCTTGCATATTCTGCAGAACCATCTATAAACCAGGTCTGGGTCTTCTCCTCTGTCAACAGGTCATACATAATGCCCCATGAGGTCATAGGTACAGGCTAGGAGAGAGAAGACACTGTAGCAGGAGTGGGGATCATGAACATTTGGGTCACTTCTTCATGTAACTTACTTGTGCCTTCAGGGCTCAGACCCAGTCATGTACACGTTACTTCTATTTGATGATGGAGTGTTGCTGCAAATGCCTAACTCTGTAACTTCACAAGTCAGGTAATGCTTAGTTCATAATGGGATGCTCAGGTCACATGGTAAATCGTTCAGTCTCTACAAAGGCCCCATAGCAGGCCAAGAGCTTTCTTGAAAGGAAGGCAGTTATCTGTAAATGACAGCAGAGCCTTGCTCGATTATCCTAAAGGATTATGCTGCAAGTCACCTTTAGGGACCTGCCAAAGGCTCCAACAGCATCCTATGTGCCAGTGACATTTCAAGGACCACTGGATATTCTGGGCCTTATAGTCCACTTGGCAGACCAGCACACACAGCACAACTTTTTTCAGGGTGCAGAGAATAAGCAGCAAAAAAGAAACAAATCACAGAAGTGATGCAAAGTCCAACAGGTGGTGATCTGGAATGGGTGATATTTAAGGAACAGGCAGGCATCCAGGAATTCTGCCATAATAGGAAAAGGACTAGCAAGATAAGCAGATTTTTGGTTTCAGCAGAAATATACCTCCTGAGAAAGCAAAAATTAGCTTGGACTGAGAAAGTAAAAATTTCCCACCATTTGTCAGACTGAAAAATCAGACAGAAATGAAGCCAGCTGCAAACATAACAGAAAATAACATCTGTCTCAAGGACACTGAATTTATAAAGGGTCCTAACACCCTCCTACTCTGAATACTGTCTATTTTGTTGTTCAGTCACTAAGCTGTGTCTGACTCTTTGCAACCCCATGGACTGCAGCAAGCCAGGCTTCCCTGTCCTTCTATCTCCAGCAGTTTGCTCAAGCTCATGTCCACTGAGTTGGTAATTCTATCCAACCATCTCATCCTCTATTGTTCCCTTCTTCTCTTGCCCTCAGTCTTTCCCAGCATCAAGGTTTTTCCCAATGAGTGGACTCTTCACATCAGATGGGCAGAATACTGCAGCTTTATCATCGGTCCTTCCAGGGAATATTCAGGGTTGATTTCCTTTAGGATTGACTGGATTTGTCTCCTTGCAGTCCAAGGGACTCTCAAGAGTCTTCTCCAGAGACTCCTGCTTTATTAATCACTGTGAAATTTTATTCCTAAAACCATAGTTTAGCAGACACGATGCCTTTTAAACTTATATTAGTGGGACTTCCCTGGTGGTCCTGTAGCTAGGAATTCATCTTGCATTGCAGGGGACATGGGTTCAATCCTTGGTTGAGGAACTAAGATCCCACGTGCAATGACTCCCTAGACAAAAGATCCTGCAATACAAAAGGAAGGGCCTAAGTGCTGCAGCTAAGACCCGACACAGCCAAAATAACTAAATAAACACCAAGCTTCTGTGTTTTAAAAAAATAAAATAAAATTATATCAGTAAAAATAAAACACCCAAATCTTGCCCAGAAGGTCTAAGGCACTTTGACACAAAGACTGAGTCTCAGTTTATAACCTAGGTACAGATATTCAGACACAATGGTATACATTCATCTTAACTTTACTTGGCACTTCCCAAGGACACAGGAACCTGGGTCTATTTTTACAGTCCAAACCTGATGCTGACCCCTTTAGCCATAGCCTGGTTTGCTTTGCTCCTCTCAAACACAGCTTCCTTTAAAGTGAAAAGTGAAAGTGTTAGTCCCTCAGTCATGTGACCCTATAGACTGTAGCTCATCAGGCTCCTCTGTCCATGGCTTCTCCAGGCAAGAATACTGGAGTGGGTTGCCATTCCTTTCTTCAGGGGATCTCCCCAACCCAGAGACTGAATCCAGGTCTCTGGCTCTGCAGGCAGATTCCATACCATCCATGTCATTTAAATATCACCTCAATTCCACCCTTTTCCCCAAATCCTACAAGAGTTCTATGTTTTCCTTTGCTAAGACTCCAAAGCTGTTCCGGTGGGCAGTCTCCTTCCTTGCACTGGGTCTGGAAGCCTGATTGTATCANTCTGACCCTTTGTGACCCTATGGACTGTAGCGCATCAGGCTCCTCTGTCCATGGCTTCTCCAGGCAAGAAAACTGGAGTGGGTTGCCATTCCTTTCTTCAGGGGATCTTCCCAACCCAGAGACTGAATCCAGGTCTCCGGCTCTGCAGGCAGATTCCTTACCATCCATGTCATTTAAATTTCACCTCAATTCCACCCTTTCCCCCAAATCCTACAGGAGTTCTATATTTTCCTTTGCTAAGACTCCAAAGCTGTTCCGGTGGGCAGTCTCCTTCCTTGCACTGGGTCTGGAAGCCTGATTGTATCAGACAATTTGCTTCTGGTTGTCCAAAGCTGATGGGCCTGTGTGCTCAGGCTCTCAGTCATTTAGTTGTGTCAGATTCTTTGGGACCCTATGGACTGAGGGCCCTCCAGACTTCTCGGTTCATGGAACTTCCCAGGCAAGAATACTAGAATGGGTTGCCATTTCCTTCTCCATGGGATCTTTCCTTAAGTTGACGGGGCTGGGTACAATTCTAATCAGCGTACATGCTAGAATGAGATAAGGAAGCTATGAGAAAGCCCACTTAGAAAGGGGAAAGGAGATTGTTGCTTGAGGACAAAGTAAAAGTCCATTGAAGGGAGTCAGGATATTAGGATGAGACGAAAAGTATTGAATGCACTTTGGTAGCAAGCACAAGTGTTGGTTGGTTAGAGCCTCAGTATCTCCTGCCTTCAGTTCAGATCGAGTGAGGATAGCAAGGAAGATTCCATGGTTTCAACTGCGGAAAGTATTCGCACTAAGAGCCAGGACCCGCTGGTGGTGACTGAACTCTTTGGAGCAGGCAAACGAGCCAGTGATAGAAGTTCAGGCAGAGTAGCCACTGGCGAGGGGTTTGACTGGGGCCTCACACAGGGTGATGTGTGGGAATTAAATTCTGCAAGGGACAAAGTGTTTTTCTCCCCACGGACACTTCTTCATCTGTTTGAAGGGAAGATGCAGGGGGGAAATGCTAGGGAGGAAAAAAGGAAAGAGTAAAGGAGGGGGACTTCCCTGGTGGTACAGTGGATAAGAATCCGCCTGTCAATGCAGGAGACACAGGTTTGATCCCTGATACAAGAAAATCCCACATGCCGTGGAGCAACTAAGTCCGTGCACCACAGCTACTGAGCCTGGGCTCTAGAGCCCGGGAGCCACACTGTACCCTCGTGCCGCAACGACTGCAACCCGAGCTCCCTAAAGCCTGTGCTCTGCAACAAGAGAAGCTGCCGCAATGAGAAGCCCGCGCACTGCAGCCTGAGAGTGTTCCTGGGCAGCAACAGAGACCCAGGGCAACCAAAAATACATAACAAACAAAAAGAGCAAAGCAGGGGGAACTTTAGCTAGAGGCAAAGCCCCAAATAATGGACATGGGAGTAAAGGAAGCACTTTCTGATATAGCTCTCTGGGTTTGGGGAGGTGCAAACTGATGGAAAATACACTGAGCCTCCTGTATGGGTGACCTTTAGGCTTTATACCATTTTCTGAGCTACATGAGTGCCCTGTAGGAATTAAGGCTTGTATTCCTTTTTCTTTCTTTTTTTTTTTTTTTTTCAGTTTGAACCCAAGATCCCTGTTCAGAGGGGAGAGGTTGGGAACACTGAGTTATTGGCTTGTTTCACTCTCCAGAGGATTTGCTTACAAGCAGCAGGGAAAGGATCACTGTGAGAACACAATGATATTTTCATCTTTGCCTGGGCTTTTCTGTTCTGTTTCTGCTCCTTTTAGGGAGAAGAAAATCGTTCTTGGTTATTTTGGGCTACAGTTTTTCAGAACTTCCATTACAAATCATAAAGCAAATTTGACTTCTGGGAAATTCCGTTCCAATTGATAATTTAAAATATATTTCTATGGTGAGGTGAAGACTCTCTAAAGATTATCTTTTCATAATCTGCTTTAGAAAATAGATTTTATAGCAAAAAAACTCCCCAAAACCCTTACTACATTTTTTTGATTTGTGGTATGAGTAGGTGCAGAAGAAATTTCTGGGTCAGGTGAACGGTAAGATGACCTCTGAGAGCCAGTTTTAAATCATGCATCTTAGTCATAGGCTTCCCGAGTTGCTCAGGGGTAAAGAATCTGCCTGCTATGCAGGAGTTGTGGGTTTGATTCCTGGGTAGGGAAGATCCCCTGGAGGAGGGCATGGCAACCTACTCCAGTATTCTTGCCTGAAGAATCCCATGGACAGAGGAGCCTGGTGGGCTATGATCCACGGGGTCACAAAGAGTCGGACATGACTGAATGAATGAGTATGCATGCATCTCAGTCATACATGGCATAATTCATGCAACAAACATGAAACCTTGAAATCCCAATAAACCCACCATCAGCAGCATGACAGCCTCTTGTTCTAAAGTTGGCACTGTTACCTTGGCTCTTTTACTGTAGCACAGAAACCGGTCCCCTGCCACCACCCTTCCCCCACCCCTCCACACACATATCACTCTTTTTTGTTCTATTGTTTTTTTTTTTAAACCACCTCTTTGAAAGTAGGAAAGAGACTTAGAGGTTTGNTTGTTCTAAAGTTGGCACTGTTACCTTGGCTCTTTTACTGGAGCACAGAAACCGGTCCCCTGCCACCACCCTGCCACCACCCCTCCACACACATATCACTCTTTTTAGTTCTATTGTTTTTTTTAAAACCACCTCTTCGAAAGTAGGAAAGAGACTTAGAGGTTTGTAAGGAGAAAAGTGAAGATGAAAAGTAAACCCATAATGATTACTAGCAGTAATAATGTTTTATAACACTTTTCCAAACCAATGACTTTTGCATCTTTTTTTTACTGCAACCAACAGCATACACATATTTAAACACATCTGTGTATATAAGTATACAGAGACAAATAACATCGTTTCACAGAACACTGCACATTATGCAATAATGGTTTTTCTTTCTTATTCTTTCATTTTGCAAAGTGCTACTCATGAGTCATGATATCATGATCGACTAAATGAGTGGCAACCTGCAGTTCAAAAAAAAAAAGTCTCTGATGGGCAATAATTAGCAGATAGTTCATTAATCTTTAACCCAGAGAGTAAACTAAAAGCAATTTTATTTTCTAATACCAGACTTCTTGTGTTAAAAAGATCTACTTTTGAGACATTCTCTGGGAGTGTCTCCATTTTTACCTGGAACCCAAATGGAGGTCAAAGCAGACATGATTACAGAGGAAAATCAGGACCATAGTCTTACTTCCTAATTTCTGACATCGGCCGTAGATTCAGAACAACATCCGCACCAACACCCAGACCAGAAACACCTTTTATAGTAAAGTCTTTAAAAGAACTGAATGGAAAGTTAACCAGCTTGACTCAGGTGACACCTGCAAAGTTTCTCAACTAGAAAGAAAGCGTGACAGAAAAATAGGGACAGGTGAAATACTGAAGACATTTCATAAAATGAAACATGGCTGTGAAGAGAATGTCAGTCTGTGTGTCATGAACCCATATTCAAAAAAAGTAAGTTAAACACATCATGTGTGGTAGACTTCCATGTGTTTTTAAAAGAAGGATATACCTGTTTATATGTGCATAGAATATTTATGAAAAGCTCCACGAGATATTAATTGTAGTAATGGGAATTGTCTCTAGGGAAGAAAAATAGAAGACGGGGAGTCTGGAAAGATAGTCAGTTCAGTCGCTCAGTCATGTCCAACTCTGTGACCCCTGTGGACTGCAGCACACCAGGCTTCCCTGTCCATTACCAATTCCTGGAGCTTACTCAGACTTATATCCATCGAGTCAGTGATGCCATCCAACCATCTCATCCTCTCTCGTCCCCTTCTCCTCCCACCTTCAATTTTTCCCAGCATCAGGGTCATTTCTAGTGAATCAGTTCTTTGCATCAGGTGGCCAAAGTATTGGAGTTTTAGCTTCAACATCAGTCCTTCCAATGAATGAATATTCAGAACTGATTTCTTTTAGGATAGATTGGTTGGATCTCCTTGCAGTCCAAGAGACTCTCAAGAGTCTTCTCCAATACCACAGCTCAAAAACATCAAATCTTCGGAGCATCATATTTTTGTATATCTTTTCATTGTGTTTAAAATTTTTATTTTGTGTGTGTGTATATATGTATATATTTTTTTTCAATTAATTTTAGGGAATTCCCTGGCTGTTCAGTTGTTAGGACTTGGTGTTTTCACTGCTTGGGCCCACATTTAGTCTCTGGATGGGGAATTGAAATCCTACAAGCCTCGAGGTGGACTGGAAAAAAAAAAAACTAACTAATTTTTAAAAATACGATAGAGGAAGTAAGTACTCACAAACTCATTAAGATGAAGGGAGTTTTCTTGTTGATAGTCATATAAATAGATGTTTATTATAGCACCAAAATTCATTTTCTCTCATTTGTATATCATATAATTTACAAAGAGTTTTGTATTCATTGCCTGACTTAATGTCCATGACAACATTTTGAAATAGGTAGGACAGTTACTAGAAGCCACAATTTATAAATTGGGAAAAACAAAAAATCCTGAAGTCTAAAGGAGTTAAAAATCTAGAGCATATTTTAAGGGAAGAAGTTTGTAGTCATTTCCATGACTATAATATAGTAGAAATCTGAAATTTTACAGTATTATGAGTTACCAAGTAGTATATTAATAGCTGAATTTTTAAAGGTGTCAGCATTACTACTTGCAATATTGATCTCTTAACTAAGAAAATCTTGCATAAAGGAAGGAGGAAAAAAAAAAAAACCCTGCTGAAACTCTTTGTGTAAAATCTGCCTAGTAGTAGGAAATAAACTGTCAACTAATGACTGGGTGAAAATTAACATTAAAGAAGCTGCATTCAAAACTTAGCCAGATAGAATTTTACCTTTGAATTAGAACAAATGCAAAGTAGTTACCAAAGTGGAAAAAGAGGGAACTTACAAATCATCACTACTAAATCTTGAATAATACACTAAGGTTTATAGTTATGATGATTATATCTTCCAGAGTCCCAGACGAGCCAATTTTATACCTCCTTTCCCCAAGTAATTATTCATAGCAGCCCTTTCACTTTCAAGGGTGTCCTAGTTTGGGTGATAAATTATATCACCCTGTTAAACATCACACTCTAGTCTCATACATCTTTAAGATCCTCATGTTCTAGGGTTAGGACTTCACCTTAAAACTAAGAAGTGCCCTCATTCATGCAAAATCATGCTCAGATTTTAGTTGAATGTACCAAAGAATGTTCAGATTACCACACAATTGCACTCATTTCACATGCTAGCAAAGTAATGGTCAAAATCCTTCAAGCTAGGCTTCAATAGTATATGAACCGAGAACTTCCAGATGTAAAGCTGGATTAAGAAAGCAGAGGAACCAGAGATCAAATTGCCAACAGCTGTTGAACCATAGAAAAAGCTAGAGAATTCCAGAAAAACATTTACTTCTGCTTCATTGACTACACTAAAGCCTTTGACTGTGTGGATCACAGCAAACTTTTGGAAAATTCTTAAAGAGATGGAAATACCAGACCACTTTTCCTGCCTCCTGAGAAACCTGTATGCAGGTCAAGAGGCAACAGTTAGAACTGGACATGGAACAACAGACTGGTCCCAAATCAGGAAAGGAGTACATAAAGGCTGTATATTGTCACCCTGCTTATTTAACTTATATGCAGAGTACATCATGCAAAAGGCCAGGCNAAAAAAAAAAAACTAACTAATTTTTAAAAATACGATAGAGGAAGTAAGTACTCACAAACTCATTAAGATGAAGGGAGTTTTCTTGTTGATAGTCATATAAATAGATGTTTATTATAGCACCAAAATTCATTTTCTCTCATTTGTATATCATATAATTTACAAAGAGTTTTGTATTCATTGCCTGACTTAATGTCCATGACAACATTTTGAAATAGGTAGGACAGTTACTAGAAGCCACAATTTACAAATTGGGAAAAACAAAAAATCCTGAAGTCTAAAGGAGTTAAAAATCTAGAGCATATTTTAAGGGAAGAAGTTTGTAGTCATTTCCATGACTATAATATAGTAGAAATCTGAAATTTTACAGTATTATGAGTTACCAAGTAGTATATTAATAGCTGAATTTTTAAAGGTGTCAGCATTACTACTTGCAATATTGATCTCTTAACTAAGAAAATCTTGCATAAAGGAAGGAGGAAAAAAAAAACCCTACTGAAACTCTTTGTGTAAAATCTGCCTAGTAGTAGGAAATAAACTGTCAACTAATGACTGGTTGAAAATTAACATTAAAGAAGCTGCATTCAAAACTTAGCCAGATAGAATTTTACCTTTGAATTAGAACAAATGCAAAGTAGTTACCAAAGTGGAAAAAGAGGGAACTTACAAATCATCACTACTAAATCTTGAATAATACACTAAGGTTTATAGTTATGATGATTATATCTTCCAGAGTCCCAGACGAGCCAATTTTATACCTCCTTTCCCCAAGTAATTATTCATAGCAGCCCTTTCACTTTCAAGGGTGTCCTAGTTTGGGTGATAAATTATATCACCCTGTTAAACATCACACTCTAGTCTCATACATCTTTAAGATCCTCATGTTCTAGGGTTAGGACTTCACCTTAAAACTAAGAAGTGCCCTCATTCATGCAAAATCATGCTCAGATTTTAGTTGAATGTACCAAAGAATGTTCAGATTACCACACAATTGCACTCATTTCACATGCTAGCAAAGTAATGGTCAAAATCCTTCAAGCTAGGCTTCAATAGTATATGAACCGAGAACTTCCAGATGTAAAGCTGGATTAAGAAAGCAGAGGAACCAGAGATCAAATTGCCAACAGCTGTTGAACCATAGAAAAAGCTAGAGAATTCCAGAAAAACATTTACTTCTGCTTCATTGACTACACTAAAGCCTTTGACTGTGTGGATCACAGCAAACTTTTGGAAAATTCTTAAAGAGATGGAAATACCAGACCACTTTTCCTGCCTCCTGAGAAACCTGTATGCAGGTCAAGAGGCAACAGTTAGAACTGGACATGGAACAACAGACTGGTCCCAAATCAGGAAAGGAGTACATAAAGGCTGTATATTGTCACCCTGCTTATTTAACTTATATGCAGAGTACATCATGCAAAAGGCCAGGCTAGATGAAGCACAAGCTGGAATCAAGATTGCTGCAAGAAATATCAGTAACCTCAGATAAGCAGATGACACTACCCTTTTATGGCAGAAGGTGAGGACGAGTTAAAGAGCCTTTTGATGAAAGTGAATGAGGAAAGTGAAAAAGCTGGCTTAAAACTCAACATTCAAAAAATGAAGATCATAGCATCCGGTCCAATCACTTCATGCAAACAGATGGGGAAACAATGGAAACAGTGACAGATTTTATTTTCTCGGGCTCCAAAAATCACTGCAGATGGTGGCTGCAGCAATGAAGTCAAAAGATGCTTGTTCCTTGGAAGAAAAGCCATGACAATCCTAGACAGTGGATTAAAAAACAGAGACATTACTTTGCCTACAAAAGTCCATATAGTCAGTGTTATGGGTTTTCCAGTAGTCACGTATGGATGTGAGAGCTGGACAATAAAAAAGGCTGAGCACTGAAGAATTGATGCCTTCGAACTGTGGTGCTGGAGATGACTCTTGAGAGTCCCTTGGACAGCTAGGAGATCTAACCAGTCAATCCTAAAGGAAATCAGTCCTTAATATTCCACTGGAAGGATGGATACTTAAGCTGAAACTCTAATACTTTGGCCACACATGGGAAGAACTGACTCATTGGAAAAGACCGTGATGCTGGGAGATATTAAAGGCAGGAGGAGAAGGGGACGGCAGAGGACAAGATGGTTGGGTGGCATCACCCACTCAATGGACACGAGTTTGAGCAAACTCTGGGAGATGGTGAAGGACAGCGAAGCCTGGTGAGCTGCAGTCCATGGGGCCGCAAAGAGCTAGACATGACTGAGCAGCTGAACAACAACAACAAATGACTCTCAGATTTTAACAAAGTGAGCAGTTTCCAGACCAACTGTTGGCTTTACTAAAGAGATTAATAGGGAGTCTCAGGGTCTGATTTGGGATTTTTTTGTCTATGGGAATTTAAAAGCAAATACGAACCAGGTTTGACCTGGTGAGATTGAGGAAAGTAAAAATGGAAGTAGCTCAGTCGTGTCCGACTCTTTGCGACCCCATGTGCTGTAACAGTCCCTGGAATTCTCCAGGCCAGTACGCTGGAGGGGGTAGCCATTCCCTTCTCCAGTGGATCTTCCCAACCCAGGGATCAAACCCCAGATCTCCTGCATTACAGGCGGATTCTTTACCAGCTGATCCACTAGGCAAGCCTGAGATTGAGGAAGGCAACTAAATCCTCTTAGCAGAGTTCTGAACAGGGTCCAAAAAGTGCACGCCCTCCAAGAGCCCTTCATTCATGCATTCGTTTATTTATTAATAGTTGGAGAGTGGCAACTTGAGGCAAGGCATGTTCTAAATACTGCCTCAGTTTCATCAATAATTTTACGAACTTTATGCTACATTTCCAGCAGTGCTTTGCAGGAATGTGATCGTATATGTGAGCTTTTGCTGTTTAAACGAGGCTCTAAATTCTTTTCTGTCTAGAACTCTTTAGAATTTCCATAATTTGTAATCACTCTACTCACTAATTACAAAGATTATTCTCATGGTTTGGGTAAATTAAATGGTTGCTGTGATTTTTTTTTTATGTTGCAATAGATTTCTTCTTTAAAACAAGCAAATGAATTGTAGCCAAGCTGGAGATCATGATGAGAGCATCTTTACTCAGCTGTAAGCAGACCATGTACTCAGAATATAGATATAATTACTGCAAGATTAGGCCAATGCCCCTGGTTATTTATAAGATGTGTTTGTGTGCTAATTGCTAGTACATTTTCTGAAGCACTTGGCGTTTGAACTGAAGTTATTAGTATGTGATTACTTGAGGTTTCTGTGTAAAGTACTAAAGAACATTTTAATTGTTCTTCTATGTTTGCATTTACACTTTTAACAAAATCTTTGCAGAATATATTTGACGTGTGTGTGCGCAGTGCGGTTCCCTCTCTGCGGGGCTGGGCCGGTCCTGAAGCGGCCGCTGGAGTCTCCCTGTGTCTGTGGGTGTGCGGGTCTTCACGCGGGTCTTCTCTGTGTCCCTCCCCCGGCTTTGCTTTCCTGGAAATCTGTTTCCTGTCGATTGCTCGCCAGAGTGTCCACAAGAGGCACCTTGCGGGGCTTCCTTCAGCTCTAGTCGTCACTCGTTGAGTGGTTGCTGTCGCTGCCTTCGCTGGCGCTGGCGCTGTCGCTGCTGCCTCCGTTGTTGCCACTGCCAGGCTTGCCCTCGCCGGCGCGGCCGGCGCTGCTGTCATCACTGTCGCTGCTGGCGCTGCTG
>SJYW01009298.1:1403956-1429212 GCA_006410735.1 Raphicerus campestris | reverse complement strand
ATTTAACATTTTAATATACTTTTTCTGACTATTAGCAACTGATATTTTAACATACTGGCTATGAAAAAAAGTCTTATTCTTCAGTGATACAATATTTTGAGAGGTAGAGCTAGCAACTCTTATCAGATAATGTTCTATTATCTTTTAAAACATAGTCTGGATGCAACAAGTCAAAGGGAAGCAAAAAATCTAGTCATAAGGGTTATTCATTTTTAAAAATCAAATTGGCTTCTCTGAAACTGGAATTTCTTTCTAAAGGCATCAGTTGGTTCCGAGTAAAGAAGATGTTCCGGCTTACCTTAAAAGCCTTCAAGGGGACTTTGAAAATCCAGAATTTCTTATCTTTCTCTTTGAGGACTGAGAGTGGCACACTGTCCTGGACTTTTGCATGACAATTTTGTTCCTGCCGAAATTTAAAGTCAGTTTGATAATTATCTCAACCAATCACTGTTTGGATCCTTGATACAGGGTTATAAAGTGTCACCATGTCTATGAAGCACATAATAACTTCCCCCACTTCCTTCATTTGCTGATATGTATTTGCTCACAGCACCATTCGATTCCAAAGGAACTAGACTTACTTTCACTTAATTAAATAGCTCCTGGAAGGCTGTTCTGCATCTTAAATATAGACCATCAGTGTAACATATCTGAAAAGAGCCACTTAAACTCTGTCACCCTGACATTTCTTGTCTTCCAAAGGTTGGCAATCTAAGAAAACTCTAGGTTTCTTTAGTAAATATACTGCCTATTTAAGACCCCTATCATTGCTGAGGTAGGTATTAACATCTCTGTGCTATAATTCAAGAAACTGTCCACATGCAACAGCCTTGATGTTGCCTAAGGGGTCTTTAACAATCTATAAATAGTAACTCCCAAGAAATCTTTCTGACCTAAATAAACTGTAATGTGAGGTGTTTTAAAATGTATCAACTTAGTATTCAAACTAAATTTTAAAAATAAATATTCAAAATACTAAAACTTATCGTAAGGTAGCTAGATTGCAAAAGGACATACCTACATGGATCTAGCTCTCCATTATCTCTCAGTTCTTTGTACTAGTTGTGCAGGACAACATAGAAAGCCAGACCTTAATTCTAACAGAAATTTTGGCACTTGAACTCGCCATTCTCTTGAACCCCAAACATATGCTATAAAGAAGGTGAATCCCTAAACCAGTTCTCCAATCTGTACATTGAAAACCTTGACAGTTTATGTCTTTCTGTGTACTTGTTCAAAATATTCCAGTTCTTTTACTGTCATAATACCGAAGGATGTAAACCAAGTAAGTTAATACTACCCAACAGTGAAAACTCCACAATTTAGGTATAGAACTATAATAGGGAAAACGGTAAAGTTGAAATGGAGTGGAGGGAATGGAAAGGGGATTTGCCTTGAAGCTGTGTTTTCATAGCAGGTACTTTGTCCTTATTTAAACAGCATGTTTGTATGAGTGGGCTTAAAGACCTAACCAAATTTTATGAAGTCTTAAGTCACTCCTTGGAACAACATGACACCCTCACTCACACACAGGTGTCAGTCAAGGTTAGGGAACTGGACCTGCCTTCTTTTACTTTTTAATTTGAATTAACGTGAGTATTCTGATCTTTTGTTATTAATAACCTTCCCAGATTGCAATGAAGGATTGTAGCGTCACACCCTCAGCCTTTTTTCTAGATCATTCTCTCCTGATAGTGAATCTTTTAATTTTAACAGCTTTTGCCATTTGGATAGGCAGACACCTTTTAATAACATCAGGTCCTGGTTCTTTTCCTTTTAACAGATCTTCTTTCAACATATTTCTCTCACATATTATAAGCAGCAAGAAGAAGCCAGGTAGCATCTTCCAAACTTGGCTCAAAACTCTTGTATGTCCAAGTTCGTTTAAGTTCTGCTTTCCACACCGCAGAAGGACACAATTCTNATATTTCTCTCACATATTATAAGCAGCAAGAAGAAGCCAGGTAGCATCTTCCAAACTTGGCTCAAAACTCTTGTATGTCCAAGTTCGTTTAAGTTCTGCTTTCCACACCGCAGAAGGACACAATTCTGCTAAGTTTTCTGCCGCGAGGATGATAAAAATCCTCTTCCTCCAAATTCCAGTAATGTTTTTCTAACTTTATCCTGAGATCTTACCAGCAGCATCTTTAACATCTATATTTCTACTACCATTTCTCCAGCCTCTACCAACTTTCTGATTCCAATTCCACACACATATTTTAAGAATTTCTTATGGCAGCATCCCACTTNTGAAAATTGACCTTTTCCAGTCCTGTGGTCACTGCTGCCTTTTCCAAAGTTGCTGGCATATTGAGTGCAGCACTTTCATAGCATCATCTTTCAGGATTTGAAATAGCTCAACTGGAATTCCATCACCTCCTCTAGCTTTGTTTGTAGTGATGATTCCTAAGGCATCATACCTGGTATGGATATTTGAAAAAATGATTCTCAGTTTGTATGTGCATTTGGGTTACAACTGATACTTATTATTTATAATGAATTAAAATTTTTTTATAATGGACTTACACATAATTGTTGTTGTTCAGTGGCTAAGTTGTGTCCAACTCTTTGTGACTCCATGGTTGCACACCAGGCTTCCCTGTCCTTCACTGTCTCCCAGAGTTTGCTCAAACTCATGTCATTGTGTTGGTGATGCCATCCAACCATCTCATCCTCTATCACCCTTTCCTCCTGCTGCCCTCAGTGCTTCCCAGCAGCCTGATCTTGTCCAATGAGTCAGTTCTGCACATCAGGTGGCCAAAGTATTGGACTTTCAGCTTCAGCATCAGTCCTTCCAATAAGTATTCAGGGTTGATTTCCTTTAGGATTGACTGGTTTGATCTTTTACATAATTAAAATGTTATGAAATGTTTATTTTTTTATAATGACTATAGTGGGAAAAGATTGTTTAGATTAAGGGCTTAGTCTGTTTCTTTAAGTTTTTGGCTGCACTGAGTCTTCATTGCTGCACTGGGACTTTCTCTAGTTGCGGCAAGTAAGGTCTACTCTTCATTGTAGTATGTGGATTTCTCNCTTTCAGCTTCAGCATCAGTCCTTCCAATGAGTATTCAGGGTTGATTTCCTTTAGGATTGACTGGTTTGACCTTTTACATAATTAAAATGTTATGAAATGTTTGTTTTTTTATAATGACTATAGTGGGAAAAGATTGTTTAGATTAAGGGCTTAGTCTGTTTCTTTAAATTTCTGGCTGCACTGGGTCTTCATTGCTGCACTGGGACTTTCTCTAGTTGTGGCAAGTGAGGTCTACTCTTCATTGTAGTCTGCGGACTTCTCACTACAATCAGTGGCTTCTCTTGCTATGGCGCACAGCCTCTACAGCGCAGGCACACAGGCTTAGCTGCTTTATGGTGTGTGCGATCGTCCTGGACCAGGGATTGAACCTGTGTCCCCTGCACTGGCAGATGGATTCCTAACCTCTGGACAGCCAGAAAAATTCAGAAAGGTTTTAAAAAGGATGGCAGAAAACTAACTGCTCTAGATTCATAGGGACTTCAAATATATAGGCCCATCACTTGCTAATTTTACAACTTCTTCAATTTCCTCAGTTGTAAAATGGTTATAATACCTATAAGAATTCTGGGCAGTTAAATGGGATCATTCATATAAACTTCTCTAGGACAGTGCCCGTCATAAAACAGTCACCTAATGAATGTCAGTTTCCTTCTTTTATCCACTTCAGGGATTATGTATATAACAGATTCTGGCACCTCAGCAACAGTCCTTTAATTTCCTTTGGCCTCTGTGTCTTCCTTCTGAAAAAAAACTGAACTAGCTGAACTAGCGCCTTGCTTGCTTTACAACTGTCTGGTTTAATTAAAATGGTCACTCTATTATCACATTAGAGAGATTCTCTTGGAAATTATTGCAAGTGCCAATAAATATTTTTTTAATTTATCTTTTTGTTTTGAGGCAACTAGATCCATAGGCAGTAGTAAGAAATAAAACAGAAAATTCTGCGTACCTGTGATAAGAAATAATACACTGTGTTTGTCCCTGATTCCCGGCACACAGCTCCTAAAGCCTTTGGAATCAGCCCTGTGAGTTGGAGGTTTCCCAGGTGGCACTAGTGGTAAAAAATCTGCCTGCCATGCAGGAGACACAAGAGACATAGGTTCATTCCCTGAGTCAGGAAAATCCCCTGGAGAAGGACATAATAACCCACTCCAGTATTCTAGAAAATGGCAGTCCACTCCAGTATTCTTGCCTGAGAAATCCTACGGACAGAAGAACCTGATGGGCTACAGTGCATGGGGTCGCAAAGCTTCTGACACGACTAAGCCGCTGGGTATACAGCGCACGCACACACTCAGTGAATTGGGTGTCTTTTGTGCACTAAGGAGACTGCTGGGGGCTGGGGGCTCCTGTATAGCTTCAGAATGCAGATCAGTCACCAGACAGATCAAGGCATGATTAGAGGGCAGGAGCTTTCAACCTTACCTCCCTACCCTCAAGGGAGGGGAGAGGGGCAGAAGAAGGAGTTAATCACCAATGGCTAATGGCTTAATCAATCATTTCTACATAATGGAATCTCCAGAAATACCTAAATGACAGAATTCAGAGAGGTTTCCAGCTGCTGAAAAATCAAAGTGCTGGGAGGATGGTATACCCAGAAAGGGCACGGAAGCTCCCTTCACCCCTTCTTCCCACACCTTCCTCTATGCGTTTTTCCCATCTGGTTGTTTCCAAGTTCTGTCCTTTATAATAAACCTGTATGTGTTAGCTGTTCAGTCGTGTCCGACTATTTGTGACCCCAGCAACTGTAGCCCACCAGGCTCTTCTGTCCATGGGATTCTCCAGGCAAGAATACTGGAGAGGGTTGCCATTCCCTTCTCCGGAGGATCTTCCCCACCCAGGGATCGAAACCACGGCTCCTGTGGTGCCTGTAGTACAATATCTCATACAAGATGTGAACTTCAATACAATAGTCGATCTTGGGCAGATCTAGGATTCTCTGTGTGTGCCAAGTGTAGTTGATCAGTCACGGCTGCAGTGCAAGCTTGGAGGCTGCTTTGAGTCCTGATTTCAAGGAAGCAAATGTTTCTCACGATCAGCAATGTCCACCCAGGACTAAGAGAGGGGGGACATGATGGATGCAAATGTGCTCATGTTTGCAGTAAGTGAACAAGATATTTTTTTCCTTACAACTTTTTAAAAAGTTTATTATTGTTTTTGGTCATGCCACTGAAGCTTTGTGGGATCTTAGTTACCCAGCCAGGCCAGCGGCAGTGAAAGCACGGAGTCCTAACCTAATCAATGGACCATCAAGGAATTCCTTCCACAACTTTTAGATATATAATACTGAGCAGTTAACTATGGTCAACTTACATACATATACCCAGAGAAAGTATGCCCTTTGACCATATTTACTCATAAGTCTCAGCACCTCCCTCCCTTGCCCTAAGGAATGATGACTTCACCGAGTAGGTCTAAATGAGGGCACATTTTCTTCATTAACACAAAGGTGCTGTGTAGAGCTACTAGCTACTAGTCTAATCTAGTAGCTCCAGTGACACTGAGCCAACTAGAGAATACATAGTAAATATATAACATATGATACATATATAATTTATAAATTGAATGCATATAAATGTGGGTGTGTTAGTCACTCAGTAGTGTCCAGCTCTTTTCGATCCTATGGTCTGTCCATGGAATTCTCCAGGCAAGAATACTGGAGTGGGTTGCCATTCCTTTCTCCAGGGGATCGTCCCAACCCACGGACTGAATCCAGGCCTCCCTCACTGCAGGCAGATTCTTTACCATCTGAGCTACCAGTGAAGCCCTCCAATATTATATTTTATATTTACATTAAATGTATAATATTATCTCTTCACCCTGTAATTGTAGGAGTAGTTCCAATGTATTTTTAGGTAGATAACTTACCCTTAGCAATGACAGCAAGCTTTCAAAAAATCAACCATGAAGTTTTTCTCCTGGCATTTTTGCATAATTGAAATACTTTCATATTGAATGCCTGAATTACTGTTTTATTGTTAAAGGACAAAAGCAAACTTGAATAGGAACATGTATTTGTTACATTTTTTCAACCAACTCTGCACAACATCATAGAAAGAAAGAAAGGAAATAAACTTTTCTGTACTGTATTGAAATGGGAACAGATTTCTTGATAAGTCACTGTCAAGACAAGAAGATTAAAACAGATTTTAAAACACATCATCCAATGTACAAGTGAATGGTACTAACAGAGTCTACTCAATAGTTCACTTCATTCAGCTACTTGACCCATATTTGCAAAAAATTCAAACGAGTCTTTATTCAGATGTTCTTCTCCTCAGACTCTGAGCCATTATTTCTTTATAGATGAGGCAGACAACAGATGTAATTATCCTTCAGATTTTCTCTTGTGAATTTGTCATATTAGAACACAGAACCCTGGGATCTCTATCAAATTCTTGTCTAGACACTTATGCACAGCCATAGGCTTTCCTATGATAAAAGAGTCTTTGTCCTATGTCTGCTGGTATATTAAAGAAAATTGTCCATATCCTTAATTTTCTTAAGAATTTTTTTTTACCTTTTCCCCCTCTTACTTGACAGCTCAAGCATATAGATTTTCCTTTAGTGAGACCCAATAGCTATTTTTCAAACCCTAAACAGAAGCCTTGATTTAGAAGTGTGTCTCTGTACCTGCTAAATGTCTGGTTGAGGGAGTGACATTGAGAAAGTCTGAGGAGCATGTTAGATATCTAGGCCTCTGAGGTTTGTTTTTTCATCCTCATAAAAATGGGAGAAAGTAATCCCATGCTAACCAATAATAATAGCTAGACTTCATTGAGAATTTATGTGCTAAACAGTCAGAGCCACATGAATTAAATGGATTAACTTATTTAATTCTCACAACAGTCCATGAGGTTGACTTTTATTTTTATCTCAATTTCACAAATGAGAAAAATGAGACATAATGAGGTTAAAAGCCTTGTCCAGGACCTGATGTAGTGAATAGTGGAGTCAAGATCCAACCCAGGCAGAATGAGTAAGGAAGCGTAGAGTCTAAAGAAGTCATCGAAGCCATCACTCAGTTATGAAGTCTACAAGATGCACTTTTGTATCCCTAATTTTTTGTTTCATTTTATGTTCCTATCTTTGTTTTTTCTTTCTTTTATCAAATACTTTCAATATCTTGATTATATGCTCCCTCCATTCTTTCTCCTTAACCAAGTTACTAATTAGGACTTTATTGTTATCTTTGATTAATCATAAACATCACTATCCACAATATGAAACATACATTTGTTCAGGATATTCTGAACCCTATCTGAAAAATATCAAAACTTAGCCAATGGGAATTGAAATTTGGCCATATTTGTACCATGCAAAACCAAAAGCAATGTCATTAAATGAATTTAAAAGACAACGTCTTGCCCCTTTTTCTTCTCTTTCTCAAAGTTGAGAAGCCAGAAAGGTTGCTGAAGATATTAAGGCAGCAAAGTATTTGAGGATTCCATGCAGAGGCACAGGCTAGCAGGTTTATTGGCCAAGTAACTGGGCTTCCCTGGTGGCTCAGCTGGTAAAGAATCTGCCTACAGTGTGGGAGACCTAGGTCCAATCCCTGGGTGGGGAAGATCCCCTGGAGAGGGGAACAGCTATCCACTCCAGTATTCTGGCCTGGAGAATTCCACGAACTATACAGTCCATGGGCTTGCAAAGAGTCAGACCGACTGAGCAACTTTCACTTTCATACGGGACAATAGAAGGCAGGGACACTGAGGAGGTAGTAAAAGAAAATGACGGGTACAGTTGGGAATTGGTTATTTTGAGCAACTGAGTAAATCAATTGGGGAAAATGAGATCCAATTTTCTAACTGCAAGGAAAGATATTTAACATGGAAAAGACTAGAAAGAACTTTGAGATATCAAATTAGTATCAAAGGTAACCATGTGAACTTATTGTTTTGCAACATATATAGACAGATAGTAATAATGCCATACATATACACTTGTGTATTGGGATGTATGCCTGTAAATCCTAGTTCCGTCTACTAAGAAAGCCTAGAAACAATGGCACCCCAGTTGTAATGAATAGACCAAGCACTCAGATCTTGGTTTCTAAATACCATTCTCCTCTAAAGGAATCAAAGCTTCTTGGAAAAATAAATACTGAGGCAAATAAAGTCCAAGACGAGCCTGGTGTATCTTTTAAAATCAGAAAGCATGTAAATATTCAAAAAATGATGGGGGACTATCAAAGAGGCACAGGAGCCAGCGTGAAGGGGCTCCCAGAGGCCACAGTGGGAACAGTTGGAACATCAAAGCAAATAATGGTAGTAACAGATTACAACCCACAGTAAAATAGGAATCCCTGAGAACCTACAGATATAAGAAAAAAGAATAAGCGGATAAATGGAATAGGAGAGAAATTTTTTCTTGCAAAATGTCAGCTACTCAATGTAGAAAACAGAGAATAGCCATTTTTCACCCATCACACACACACAAAAAGGTGGATTGAGACAGGCACTATCAATGGATGCTGAAGCTGGTGGTACCGAATGCGGTACCGGATATTAGCACGATGTTGAAATAACTCTCCATCATAGAAAACCAAAATACAAACCAATTGCAAAGTGGGAAATGGTGGCTTTAAAGTGGAGCAATTTGGTAGGGAGCAACATGCCAAGTGGTCAAGGTTTACACCACCTGTGGAGGATGGGTGAACATCACGTCTCCCTCATATGAGGTGCTAAGAAAGGCACTGCATCTTCAGTGGTTTCACTGTCAACAACTCACTGCCTGAGTCCAGTCCTGAGAATGTGTCGCATGGACTCCACTGAAAACTCTCCTATAGGAATCTAAGGCTCCTAGTCTTTTAAAACCATCAAGTAGGTGAAAGGCAGATTCCAAATCGAAAATGTCTTAACAGGCAAGACAGCAAAATGCAACATGCTTTCTGGGATAGGACCCCGAATCAAAAGAGAGAAAGAGGGAGAGATTTGGCAAAGGCTGGATGGAGTCTTTGAGTCAGCTGTACTGTACCGGTCTTGACAGTTTATTTGGAGACCTGTGGGTTGCTTTTAGATGTGTCATTGTCTTTATGAAAGACACACTGGAGGATCTGGGGTTGCTGGGACATCATTTCTGCAACTGGCTCTTCAAACATTTCAAAATCAGATTAATGATGATGGACTGCGGATGGTGCAGCAAGCACAGAAAAATGCTAACATTTGAGGAATCTGGGCGAAAGAGGTATAGCAATTCTTTTACCTGTTCTGGCAGCTCTCCTGTAAGTTTGAGATTGTTTGGCAATAATATAACTAAATTTTTAAAAGTATCTTCATTGTACTGATAGAATCTTAAGACTATTTCATGAAAAGCAAAAAACTCAAAGGATTATACTGCCACACACACTATTTTAACTGTTTTTCTTTTCTTAAAAAATTAATTTATTTTGACTGGAGGATAATAACAATATTGTGATGGTTTTTGCCATACATCAGCATGAGTCGGCCACAGGCATATATGTGTCCCCCCTCCATCCGGAATCCTTCTCCCACCTCCCTCCACCCTCTCCCTCTGGGTGGTCCCAGAGCACTGGCTTTGAGTGTCCTGCTTCATGCATCGCACTTGCACTAGCCAACTGTTTTACATATGATAATGCACATGTTTCAATGTTATTCTCTCAAATCACCCTTCCCTCACCTTCTCCCATTGACTCCAAAAGTCTGTTTTTTGCATCTGTGTCTCCTTTGCTTCCCTCCGTGTAGGCTCATTCGTCCCGTCTTTCTACTGAAGTGATCCCTGGTGCAAAGACACTTACTCCTTGCCGCAGAAAGGAACAGGCAGGTTAGATTTAGTTTTGTGTGTTTACCTCTTGACATCAGTCTCTACCTTTGAGTCAATTAGTGTGTCTAGCTTTGAAAGACAATGTAAAAATTATAATTATCTGTCTATGACAACGCTGCTTTCTATGAAAATGGTATTTTGTGGGAAGTAGTCTGTATGATGCCTTCTTAAAACATACACACTGGTGACACAGAACAGCAAAAAGACCCTTTTACAAGAAGTCACTGTGGAGTTTAGACATAACAAGTGAAACCACTGCTAAAATATACAGTATGAACCTGCTGTTTCTGCTGACAACTTTTCTTAGATGCTCTGGTCTCATTACATGATGTATTTCCCTATTTTATTTGCTTAAAATATTGTAATGGCTGAACGACACTTTATCAAGTATTTGTCATTCATTTATTTATTTATCCCTTCATGCAACAAGAAGTCAGTGAATTGCTAATATAATCATAGTAACTTGGATAACTCCTTGAGACTTACAAAGAAGGCATGTAACATGCCTGTGAGCTCTATAAACTCATTCATCAGATTGCCTCGAAATGTGCCAGAAATGTGTATCTTGTGGATTTAGGCTGAGGAGAAAGACCAGTGATATTTAAAAACTTAGACTGTGAGGTTTGCAAGTTACTGGACCTCTCCTGGAGTCTGAATGCGTATAGGACATGAGTGTTAAAAAAAAAAAAAATCCTATTACTTAATCATTAAAAAGAATGAAATAATGCCATTTGCAGCAATGAGGATGAACCTAAAGATGGTCATACTGAGTAACGTTACGTCAGACAGAGAAGGAGAAATATGATATGACATCCCTTATATACATATTCAAAAAGAAATTATACAGATGAACTTATTTACAAAACAGAAATAGACTCGCAGACTTGGAGAATGAACTTATGGTTGCCAGGGTGGGGAAAGTGAAGTAACGAGAAAGTTAGGGAGTTTGGGATTGATATGTGCTGTATTTAAAATGGATAACCAACAAGGAGCTACTGTGTAGCACAGGGAACTCTGCTCAATGTTATTTGGCGGTCTGGATGGGAGGGAAGTTTCCAGGAGAATGGATACATGTATGTGTATGACTGAGTCTCTTTGCTGTACACCTGAAACTGTCACAGCATTGTTAATTGCCTGTACTCCAACATAAATAAAAAGTTTAAAAATAGTTCCTGAAATAATCTTTTCTAGTATTAGCAACAAAATTTTTAGATGTTTTATTTAATTTCAGGGTACCATAAGTTAGGATAAGGGTGGAGCAGAACTGAAAATGAGTCCATTCATAGCAAAATGTGCTTGCTTTGTAAATCAGGGAAGAATCGAGCACAGCAGGGTCCAGTCACCTTTTGCAGCGCCTGCCTTCTCCTCAGTTCCCTCTCCACCCGCTCAGCCAGGTGCATCTGTAATTGGGCACAAGAGAAAACCTGGCGACGTTCAGTGCCTCAGGCTGCTGGGCTAGCAATGCACTGGAGGGCTCCTGGGACCTCATGTATTTGGAAAATAACTAAAATGAGAAGGAAGGCCACTGCTGTGGGATGCTCCTGGCACGGCATGCCAAATTTTGGCCCTTGGGACTTTTGCCCCTGCTACTACACACAAGCTGTTCAGTCGCTCAGTCGTGTCTGACATCTTGCAGCCTCGTGGACTGCAGCACGCCAGGCTTCCCTGTCCTTCACTATCTCCCAGAGTTTACTCAAACTCATGTCCATTGAGTCAGTGATGCCACCTGACCACCTCGTCTTCTGTTGCACCCTTCTCCTGCCCTCAATCTTGGTAAAAGTAATGGCCTAAAAATATGATTTTACCGTATCCCTACTGTTGAAAACTTTATCAGAATTCAGGATAAGATGATAGAGTTGAGAAAATCCTACAGTCCCTGGATTCATTCTCTTCCTGAGATTTCCCAGCTGTTCAGGTATGTTGAACCATACGACTAAGTTCTGGTTGAAAGAACGTGGGTAGAAGAGACAAATTACGACTTCCAGCTTGGCCGCAATTGCCCCTGCAATCTTCCATTTTTTCTGTCCCCTCTCCATGCATGCTAAAAATGAGGGAAGCCATAATGGCATAGCCGGAAAGTAGAGGGCCTGACATAAGGTTTCAAACTTTATATTTTACTCCCTACTGTCACCATTATTTTAAATAAGGAAGGCCATTTTAATATAAAATTAATAGGAAAGATTACATTTAAAAATTATCATCTTGGGAGTTTCCTGGTGGTCCAGTGGCTAAGACTCCCAATGCAGGGGGCCCAAGATCAATCCCGAGTCAAGGTACTAGATCCCACATGCAACAACTAATAAATGGTGCAGTCAAATAAATAAAATTTTTTAATGATCATCTTTCTTTCTCAAGAGAGATTAGTTGACAACTTTATATGATATGTATATATCATATTGTCTTTTATCTTTTTCATTTCACCTTATATTACTGAAACCTTTATCATGGACCAGCACTAACTTGAAGACAAGCACTGGGAAATCCCTCTACTAGGTGGGAATCGTAAATGGCATGTTCCGTCTAGGAGGGACGGTAGAGCTCCTGGATGCTCCACCAGCATCAGAATTTCATGAGGACAATGAAGCTGAAGGTTCAGTGCCCTCATGTATACAGCCTCTTCCAGAACCCTGAAATACATTCACATGTTACATGATTTTATGAAATCTATAAAAGTAAGATATTTTCACCACAATAGTGAAGAATTCTGTCTTTCTCCTCCCTGACTTTCCCTTATGTTCAATGCTGTTGTCACAAGCACTTTTGGGGTGACATGAAGATACCTTCAGTCCACAGTCAGTTCCATATGTAGTGAAGTTGCTGCTAGCTCTCCCAGTACAGAAACAGCTTCCTGGAGCACCCTCACCACCATTGTTGTTGTTACTGTTGAGTCGCTAAGTTGTGTCCTGCTCTTAGGATTCCATGGTCTTGTAGCCTGCCAGCTCCTCTGTCCGTGGGATTTCCCAGGCAAGCATACTGTGGTGGGTTGCCATTTCCTTCTCCAGAGACTCTTCCCTACCCAGAGATCAAACTGACATCTCCTGCACTGACAGGCACTGGCAGGTGGATTCTTTACCACTGAGCCACCCTTACCATACACGCACTGTGCCAACTCACCTGGCATCGTGAGGTTGGAAGGATACAGCCAGTTCCGGAAATGAACCTCTCACATTGCAATTGGCACCAGAAGCATGTGGGTTGTTAATGAGAAACAGGTTTGAAATCTATGGAGATAAGAGTTAGCCTGCAAAATTGATTCCAAAATCAGACATGCAAAAAAGCAGTGAAAGAATCAGTTCTCATCTACACCTTGTGAAAGCAGAAGTTCACCTCTGTCAATAGTACACTCAGTGATGCACTAAATGTACTATTATAAAAACACCAGAAAAAAAACATTATTTTTTTCTTTTTTATGAAAATGGCATACTAAGTTTCAACTGAAACTTGGCAGGAAGTTTAGCTTTTTGTTTTAAGTGAGAAATTACAAACCCCTGATTTGGTTTTTATATAAAGCATAGCCTCTTTTATAATATAAATGTGTTAATAGATACGAAAAGTTAAAATAAGTATCTAAGTTTAAAATAAATAAAAATGTTAAAAGTTTACTTCTTTACCAAAGCAGTTAGGATGAGAATAAAATTAATTGAACTTAATCGAATCTCAAGATGAGATTAACTGTAAAATCTTTTTCAGATCATACCAAGAACAATAATTAAGAGAAAGTGATAAATTTCAAATAGAAGTAGCTAGTAGGTGTTTAAATTACTTGAAAAATCTAAATAATAAAGAAAGGTGAATTATTGGAGAATGTTTTAGATTTTGTTTTTGCTGATTTGACATCTACAAAGATACACACTAAATATAATGAGGAGGTGGACATCAAACTTATTCACGTGTCAATTCAGAGTGTTTACAATCAATCACTGCACAGGCAGATTTTTGATGAACTGAAATCTTTATGGTCATAAATGAAAGAAACATGAGAGATGTTTTCCTAGATTCGACAGTCTAAATATGTCTTTTTAAAATTCATGTAAGACTTCCCTGGTGACTCAGTGATAAAGAATCCACTTGCAACGCAGGAGACATGGAGATGTGGGTTCAATCCCTGGTGGGAAGATCCCCTGGAGGAGGAAATGGAAACCCACTCCAGTATTCTTACCTGGAAAATCCCACGAACAGAGGAGTCTGATGGGCTATTATAGTCCATGGTGTCGCAAAAGGGTCGACATGAATGAAAGACTTAAGCACCACCAAAATTCATATTGAAAGGTCGTTGCTGAGCCATGAAAGATGCTGGGATTCTTGGCCTCTTGGAGGAGAGAAATTCAATCCAGGGCCAGTGACAAGGCTTGATCACTTGGAGCTTTTGTGGAATAAAGTTTTATTAAAGTATAAAAGAGAGTAAGTTTCTGACATGGACATTAGAAGGGGACAGAAAGAGTGCCCTCCTGCTAGTCTTTAACCAGATGTTTTATGTCAGTTAGTAAGCTATTAATCAGATAAGAGAGACACCTCAAAGCTGACAGTTTCACCAGGCCCCTCTCCCACAATATGCATTTTTGAGATAGGATGGCATGAGTTGTGTCATCCCCCAGCCATAAAACATTTGATATGAATACTGATTTGTTGAGCTATTATCAGCCCAAGGTTTGAGAAAAGAAAAAAATGTTAGTCTCAGGTGGAACAGTTTTGAAGAAAGGCAAAGTCCAAGGCAAATAGTTGCATTAACGTAACTTAAGAAAAACAATTCCATAAGAAAAACCGCATTGGTGAGCTCAAGGTTTGAAAGGAGTTAAGTTCAGGTGGAAACAGGTGTCATCATGGCAACACAGAATTTTAAGAGAAATCTCCTTTTAATTTTGTATAAAGAAGGGAAAAAAAATCTGACACTTGGAATTTGTTTCCTCCTGCTGCTTAAGGAGAGATAAAAAATGTCCGACACTTGCAGCCTATTTCCTCCATTTTAGAGACTCCTGGCCTTCCTGCCTGTTACCCTCTCAATATGTTGAAATCCTAACACCCTCTACTGCAGAATATGACTATATTTAGAGATAGAGCCTTTAAAGAGGTGATTAAGTTAAAATAGGGTCACTGGGGAGAGCCCCAACTCAATCTGCCTGGTGTCCTAATAAGAAGAGGAGATTAGGACGCAGGCAGCAAAGAGCAAGGGGCTGCCTTGAGAAGACACAGCAGGAAGGCAGCCAGCCGCAGGCCAGGAAGGAAGGCCTCAGGAGAAGCCAAACCTGCCAGCACCTCAAGCCTGGACTTACAGCCTGCAGAAATGTGAGAAAATACACTTCCGTTGTTTAAGCTACCCTGTCTGTGATGTTTTGTTATGACAGCCCTGGAAAACTAACGCAGGCGGCAATTTAAATTTTTCATTTCACTTTTAGAGAGCCACACAAGGGAATTAATGGACACATTTTAGGGCTTTTTTCATGTTTGTGAGATTTGTCAACTTTTTAAAATTTGTTGTGCTTTTCTGATTCTGTGGAGGAACACTTCTTACCTAATTTTGTATTATTTTTCCTAAAAAGAAGTCTAAAATTTTACAAGCTTCAGGCTCCATTCCACCTGGCCCTCGCTGGTGGCTCAGCAGTAAAGAATCTGCCTGCAAGGCAGTACATGCAGGAGGCATGGGTTCAACCCCTGGGCTGGGAAGATCCCCTGGAGAAAGAAATGGCAGCTAGCACCAGTGTTCTTGCCTGGAGAATTCCATGGACAGAGGAGCCTGGAGGGCTACAGGCCCTGGGGTTGCAAAGAGTCAGACATGACTGAGCGACTAAAAAATTACAACAAGAGGTGATTCAGCCCAGGTTGAGAGTTACCCTCCTATGAGGCCAAGGGTGTCATGCTTTGAGCACTTTACAAAGGGTGGGCCATCGCTGATTATGGGCTATGATTTCAGTTTAGTGAATCCCAGTCAGCGCTGGCTTTTTTTTCCTCAACATTTTCTAACAGCTTTATTTCAGCATGATTGATTGGGTCAATTTAGAGTGTTTATTTACAATATTCTCAACAGATAGAAACTGGCTGATTTTCAACAGATGTGTATAAGAGACAGGGCATGAGTTGTTCTCCGTCTCAGAAAACTGCCAGGTTCCAGTGACAGCAGGGTCCCTACTGCCCCAAGCTCATCCTGCGCTGGCAATTTCCCTTCCCAAGCAGGGCTTCTCTTTCCACTTAAATCTGATCTTATCACTCCAACCCCCAGCCTTCAGGATAAAGCTGAGTTTGAACTGTCACCTTTTCTACTCATCTCCACTAGCTGGGAGGATGTTAAGTCCTTCTAATGGCCCCTAGACCCCCAGTGTGGACTCTGCAGCCCCGCAGCCTGGTGTGAAACACGCTCTTCTCCACTCTTCTCTGCCACCGTGCAGGTCCCCAGGTCCAAGGGCACACCCACATGCAGCCAAAAGAGCCCGGTGAGCCGGCCCAAGCCCCCTCCCTCCTTGGGCCTGCTCCCAGCTGCCCCCCTGGAGCCGCTTTCTCTCTCCAGGGACCCGCCAGGGTGCCCTGTGCAGCCCATACCCATGATGCTCTTCAACTCCACAGACATGTGGCTGAGTGCAGCAAAGGGAAGACTGGGGAAGCTTGAAGCATATCCCCAAATGGAAAGACTGGCCAGAACAACCCATAAACAATTACAAACCTCCAAACAGACAGAAGGAAAAGTGCAAAGTTTTGAGGGCCTCAGACAGGGAATGTGCCTGCAGTCGGCTAATCAGAGAGACTTACTCCAGGAAGGGGCACCTGATCCTGGGGGTGGGGATGAATTCCACTCCAGGGAACAGCCTGTGCAGAGGCACTGAGGTGGAAAAGAGCTCAGAGCTTGAGCAAGGAAGGGATGGGCGGGACAAGATGAAGCTGGGGAGCGGGGAGGGAGGCCGTGGCCAGACTGCAGCCCCCAAGGGCCACGACAGAGCCTACAGTCTTTATTATCGTCACCGCAGTGAGACAGCTTCTAGCCAGGGCCTTCAGGGACCAGGTCGGGGTGTCTTCTAGCTCATCACTCGGAGGGCTACAAAGGCAGTCCTTGGCTTGCCCAGATCTCTCCTCCGGGGGGAGGGCAGGGTTGGAGGGTGGACTAGTAGTAGTAGCGTGCCGCTGCAGAGAAAGTGGTCCTTGAGTCCACACTGGGGGTCTGGGGGCCATTAGGACTTAACGTCCTCCCAGTTGGTGGAAATGAGTAGAAAAGGTGAAAGTTCAAACTCAAACCTCTTCCCCGAAAGCTCGTTCAGGGAAAATCCCAGGTAGCTCTACTTGGCCAGAGTCGCCTGCCCCAAGGAAGATGATCACCAGCCATAATGCTTCATCCATTCCAGGAGGGCAGCAGAACCATGCCCCAGTGACAGCTGACAGCCGGCCCTGGATGCCATGGGTGAGTCGGTTCTCACTGCTCCCCTGAGGCAGTCACTCTGGATGCCAGAAGACCCCTGAGCGCCGGGACCAGGACCTTCACACAACCCTAACCCCACTCGTCCTTGTGGATGCGGCCCCTGAGGGACCTCTGCCCAGGTCGGTTCACTGATAACTGAATCTCAGGGCAGCAGGGCCTCGGCGGCACCAGGCTGCCGGCTCCACGAGAACCTTGGCACAGAAAAACAACTGAATCATCCCCATGATTCTCCAAGCCAAGCCCTCTTGAGGCCAGTATTTTTTTAAGGAGGGGGATGGTGAGGGGGCAGGTGGCAGCATGGGATCTGGTTTCTATGGCAACCAGCTTCAGTGATTTGTATAAACCCCAGACCCCCAGTCCCCAACCTGTCCTCAAGGGCAGCCAGAAAAAAAAGCATAACCTCTCGGCTCTGAGAATTCCTTTCAATCCCTGGGCCCTGGAGGCCTAGTAGGAGCATCCCACAAACAGAATGCTCTAGAGTTGTCCCAAACCATCTCAGAAACGCATCTATCTTGACCCATGCATCCCCAGGCTACTTCCCCAGGGACCTGAGCTGTGCCTTTGGAGAGGGCCCTTCGAGCTGCGCCCCTTCTGAGCCACATCACCTTTCTCTGTTTTCTTATGACAAAATGCAGAAAGGCCAGTGTTGCAAACCCCAGCCCCAGGGCCCTGCTTCCGGCCACTGAAATCTGAACATTCCTCAGCCTCTAATGGTCCTGGGCCCCTCCCCCCATGCCTCCTCGTCATGTCTCGAGAATAAACATTAAAACAGGTGTCTGAAAACAACAGCATGGTCAAGGTCAAGTTTGTCAGTCCACGGCCTGGCTCTGAACTTGAACCTCCTATCTCGTGCAGGGTGGGATGACCAGGGCAGCGCTGACAGCACCGGGCCCCGTGATGCTGAGTGGCCTCACCTGGCACCTCTCAGCCCTCCTCTCCACCAGCCCCTGCCCGTCTCCTCTCCTCTCCGGGCCTGGACGAAGCACAGCCTGTCATCCTTCTCCCCAAAGGATTGTTCTCTTCACAAAAGAGGAAACGTTCCCGCCTTATCAGATATCCGCTTCATGCTCAAGCACAGATGGCAGTGAAAACTTATCCCAGAGATACCCAGGCTGGAAGGTTATCCTGAGGTCACCCCAGGCATCTGAGGGCAGCTGTTCTGTGTGCCCTGGGTGAGANATAATGTGCTTATACCTGGATGTCTTTGTTTCCTGGAGCCCCTAAAAATAAAAGGACATATTCTATGTGGCATTTAGAATTAGTCATCAACTCACCCGGACTGTTTTCACTAAGAACCTGCTGCCCTTTAGTTTGGACAATAGTGAATCATCTTTTCTTCCAGCATTCATGAGCTGATTATCATGAACTTAGAAGACCTTCAAAATTTAATCCTGCATGCCTCAACAAAGATCCCACATGCAGTAAAAAAGACCTAATGCAGCCAAATTTTTTTAAATCACCCCATATCTAGCTCTCCCTCTTCTTTACTTCATTTTTATCCTAGAATTTATCATCAGCTTAAAAATTATATACAGTGGCTTCATGAAGACAGAGACTTGGTCTGTTTGCTGCTATATCCCTATGCTGTATGCCAGGCAGAAGGAACTCAATAAATGTGTGTGTAATAAATAAGTGATTGAATGAGCACTTTTACTGTTGCTATGTATCGTGTCTATGCAGCAGATTTTTATTGTGGACTTGAGCTAATGGAGGTTATTTACACCAGAGCTCAAAACAGGAAACCACTTAAAAGGGACCTCTTAGTGTTAGAGAAGACTCGAGAGTCCCTTGGACTGCAAGGAGATCCAACCAGTCCATTCTGAAGGAGATCAGCCCTGGGATTTCTTTGGAAGGAATGATGCTGAAGCTGAAACTCCAGTACTCTGGCCACCTCATGCAAAGAGTTGACTCATTAGAAAAGACTCTTGATTCTGAGAGGGACTGGGGGCAGGAGGAGAAGGGGACGACTGAGGATGAGATGGCTGGATGGCATCACGGACTCGATGGACATGAGTCTGAGTGAACTCCGGGAGTTGGTGATGGACAGGGAGGCCTGGTGTGCTGCAGTCCATGGGGTTGCAAAGAGTCGGACATGACTGAGTGACTGAACTGAACTGAACTGAATTGAACATCTCTATTTTCCAAGCTCCTGGGCCATCCCCCACAGGGAATTTCTCACAGGACTTTCTCTTCAGACCATGTTTGTGACTTTCTCGGAATTTCTTTCCCCTTCTCTTTCAGACTNAATTGAACATCTCTATTTTCCAAGCTCCTGGGCCATCCCCCACAGGGAATTTCTCACAGGACTTTCTCTTCAGACCATGTTTGTGACTTTCTCGGAATTTCTTTCCCCTTCTCTTTCAGACTCCATCTTGTCCCAGCTCCCAGGCTCTTGTTGCTCCCAATACTGATTAACCAGGAACATTCCTGCACACTCAAAAGTCCAATTGTTGAGTCTCCAACAGTAGGTGCCTAAAACTTGTTAAATCATGATCCTTGATCCATGACACAGGACATGACCTTGGACCAGGCATGGCCTTTTTTTTAAACTGACTTACATGTTTGCTTGTCAAACAATAAATACCTGTAGATGTATTAATGGGCTTCCCTAGTAGCTCAGCTGGTGAAGACTCTGCCTGCAATGCAGGAGACCCAGATTCAATTCCTGGGTCAGGAAAATCCACTGGAGAAGGGATAGGCTACTCATTGCAGTATTCTTGGGCTTCCCTGGTGGCTCAGATGGTAAAGAATTCACCTGTAATGTGAGAGATCTGTGTTTGATCCTTGGATTGGGAAGATCCCTTGGAGGAGGGCATGGCAACCCACTCCAGTATTCTTGCCTGGAGAATCCCCATGGATAGAGGAGCCTGGCAAGCTATACTCCATGGGGTCACAAAGAGTCAGACACAACTGAGAAACTAAGCACTAAGCACCCATATGTATTAATACTACTAACATGAAAATGAGAGCATTCATCATTTCTAGCAGATACTTCAATTCTCCTTCCTTTCCTGTATCCTGCCTCTCTGCAGTGCAGGTCACAATCTGGCAACTTCTATCATTCCCCTAGCCTTTTAGAAGGACAGTTTCACTACAACACAAGTATTTCTTCAAAGAACTTTGGGTAGTTTTAGTCATAACTTTAAAAAAAAGATATTATGGTTATATCTAATCTTTAGTGGTTTACTTTTTACTCAAATTATATTCCTAGGATACATTTACATTCACTTTCTTTTGGAGTAAAATATTTCACTGTCTGAACATAGCACTAATTATCAGTTCTCGATCACTTGGGTGTAGGGATTTTCCATAGTTTTGCTATTTCAAATAGAATGCTTCTGTGAACACTCTTGTGAGTATGTCTCCTAATATACATGCAAGAATTTCTTTGGGGTATATATCCGAGAGTAAAGTTATTCATCATTGGTTATATGAATCTCCAACTTTAAAAGATAATGCCAGATTATTTTCCGAAGTAGTTGAACAAATTTACACTACCAACCAGCAAAGTATAAGGCTATTCAGGTACATTCTCTCCAATATTAAATGATATTCAGTTCAGTTCAGTTCAGTTCAGTCGCTCAGTCGTGTCCGACTCTTTGTGACCCCATGAATTGCAGCACGCCAGNTGCATGCTCAGTCCTAAGTTGTGTCCAACTCTTTGCTACTCCACAGACTGTAGCTCACCAGGCTCCTTTGTCTATGGGATTTTCCAGGCAAGAATGCTGAAGTGGATTGCCATTTCCTTCCCCAGGGAATCTTCCCAACCCAAGGATTGAACCTGAGTCGCCTTCACTGCAGGCAGATTCTTACTGCTGAGCCACCAGGGAAGCCCTCCCTTACATATTTTTACTATCAATTCTTTGCCAAGGTATTGCAATTATTTTGCTTCTCTTTTTCTTTTTCACTTTCTTAAAGATACCTTTCATTACACAGAAATTTTCAGTTTAATATGTGGAATTCATTTTATGAGAGAAATCTGCTCTTATAAATATTCAAGGGGTAGCCTTAAAAGATAATAATAAGGGAAATACCCTTCAGACTGTAGACCTGAACATCCACTTTTGGTGAAGAAAGAAGCAGTGAAGGTTAGAATATACGGGACACACGGTCAGTGGCAAATGCTTGGCCCACTGGTCAGGGACCATGTCAGTTTCCTGGAGCTGCCATACAAATTGCCACAAATTGAGTGGCTTTTTTTAGACGTATTTCTTCATACTTAAGGTGGCCAGAGGTCTGAAATCAAGGTATCATCAGGGTCGGTTCCTTTGGAGGCTCTGAAGAAGAAACCATCCCACGCCTCTCTCCTGGCTTCTGGTAACTGCCAGGAATCTCTGACATTCTTTGGCTTCAGACTCATCACTCCAATTTCTGCCTTTATTATGACATCACCTTCTCTATGTATCTCTGAGTGTCCTCTCCTTATAAGAGCACCAGTCATTGGCCTTAGGGCCCACCCTGATGTCATCTCAAGATTTTAACTAGTTACATCTACAAAGATACTATTTTCAAATAAGATCACATTCTGAGGTTCTAAGTAAACATGAATTTTGGAAAGAATCTGTTAAATTCACTACAAGGCCTCAGAAAGATTAGACTATCAGGGAAAAAGAAAATCCAGGAAACAGATATATCGCTGGACATAAGAGAACAACCGTGAAGTATGAAGAGCTTCATAACACCCACCCAACAGCACCAACATAAAAGAGGCTTCAAACAACCAAGCAGACAAAATGCTGGGCCGTTTCCTGGCCAATCACAACGACTGTCATTCTCTGCCATCACACCTACTGCCAGCACTGTGGGCAAGTGGGTAGAGTGGCTTCATGTCAGGGAGAAAGGCTAAGCATGTGCCCAGTGTATAGTCCTATTCACTAAGTAGCCACTGCCCTTGCCAAATGTACAAACCGCAAGCAAGAGAAAGCAGCACGAAGGCTCCATTTAGCATCTTGCTTACAATGCAGGAGACCTGGGTTCAGGCCCTGGGTTGGGAAGATCCCCTGCAGAAGGGAATGGCTACCCACTCCAGTTTTCTTGCCTGGAGAATGCCATGGACAGAGGAGCTTGGCGGATTACAGTCCGTAGGGTCTCAAAGAGCTGAGCAACTAACACTTTCACTATCTCACTTATTTCACACTTAAATTGTGTCGGGACTTCCCTGGTGGTCCAGCAGTTAAGACTTCATGGGCTAAGGCGGGGAGTGCAGGTTTGATCCCTGTTTGGAGAGTTAAGAGCTTCCCAGGTGGCACTAGTGGTAAAGAACCCATCTGCCATTGCAGGAGATATAAGAGACACAGCTTCGATCCCTGAGTCTGGAAGACCCCCTGGAGAAGGGAATGGCTACCCATTCTAGTATTCTTGCCTGGAGAATCCCATGGACAGAGGAGCCTGGCAGGTTACGGTCCAGAGGGTCGCAAAGAGTTGGACTAGACCTGAAGCAATTTAGCATACAGGCACATGGGGAACTAAGATCCCACATGTCTCATCACCAAAAAAGGCCAAAACATAAAACAGAAACAGCATTGTATCAAATTCAATACAGACTTTATAAATGGTTCACAAAAAATAAATAAATAAATTGTGGAAATTGCTAGAAATCATTTGGATTCGATCTAATTTATTGTTTTTAAGAGCCACACGGTACTCCAGGGTTCCAAGGCTGTGTTCCCTTCACATGACAGCGCTGTATTAAATTCTTCTTGTGGCAGGAGAGTGGGCCAAGCAGCCAAGAGCAATAGACAGTGAAGACACCTGAGAAGAGCCTGGCTGAGTGGCTAACCCGCCATCAAACAACAGTCTTCCTCTTCTCCTGCCCCAATTTCACCTTACCTATCTACATTTAACGGGCTTCCCTTGCGGCTCAGCTGTTAAAGAATCCGCCTGCAATGTGGGAGACCTGGGTTCGATCCCTGAGTTGGGAAGATCCCCTGGAGAAGAAAAAGGCTACCTACTCCAGTATTCTGGCCTGGAGAATTCTATGGACTATATAGACCATGGGGTCGCAAAGAGTCTACAGTTAACAGCTCAGAGCATTGAATTTCTTCAGCTGGTTAAGTTGAATTTTGGGAACTGACTTCTGTATTTTAAAGCCATTTGGGGCCACAAATTAATAAAGCTCCTGTTCTCTCAAATAAATGATGAAAACAGGGAAACAGAACCTTCCCAGGAGACTTGGCCCTAAGGCAACAGTGCACAAAAAGTTAGCTGCAAAAACATTCTCGGAGTCATTGTATGTAGAGGAAGGTCAAAAGCAAGTACCCAAATTCTGGCGGGAAAGTTCAGGTAGGTCCTTTAGGAAGATCACTGTATTTGCACAGCTTTCTTCCTGATAAGCCTCTGCTGGATACAGGAAGGGGGAGTAGAGTGGTATAAGACACACGCTCATCTGACTTTTGGCTATCCACGGAGAAGCAGCTGCTGCAGCAGGATGTCCTTACATGGCATGCGTTTCCTGTTGTCCCCAAGAGGAGTCTGCCGGGACACAGCCAGGCAAGTGGTACTTGCAATTTCCTGGAAGACAACCACAGGCCAACTCTGTAATTACTCAGAGGCCCCGTCTAAGCACCACAGCAGTAATCAGGCATCGGTCACCAGAAGCAAAGACGTATTGGGCTCTGGGTAGACGTGTTGATTGGGGAGGGTGAAGGGTCCAAACCACATCTGGTCAGATCCTATAAGTAAAGTGATCCCCCCACAGATGCTGTAAGAAATATTTCTACACATGGCAGTTGACTACCACCTCAGACTGCCCTGCTGTCCAGAACATGTGAGTGGGGGCAACATTTCATAGACGTGTACAAAGACACTTTGGAATGTTTAAAGACTGCCATTTGTATTGGCAACAAATTCTGGGCTAGGTTCAGCTAAGTCGTTTTGCAGCTGCTTTGTCTTGCATAACTGGATCTCAGATTAAAAAATCACTGCTCTACCAGCTATCGGCTGGTTTTTAACAACTTTGAGGAAGAATCCACCAACAGTTTTATTTCCCTGCAATGCAACAAGCAGGATACTAGTTATGGTTGCCATCAGCATCTGTAATTTCATAACATACAAATTCTGATGCCATGTCTAAAATATGAGGCTATTTGTAATCATTGCCCTTGGAAGTTGTAACCATTTGTTACCATAAATAATAATTCAAACTGCCTTCTGAAGCACAGCTACTGGAAATTCCTTAGCCGTCTAGTGGTTAGGACTCTGAGCTTCCACTGCCAGGGGCATAGGATCGATCCCTGGTCCAGATGTCCAAAAAAGAAAAAAAAATTTAAATAAAGCATACCTACTTATTTTATTAAAAACTAAATTATTGTACATGATTTGATTTTTAGTGTCTCAAGAAATTTCTGTAAACTTTCAGAAGTGGTTTTCAAACTTTATCCCAGAAACTCTCTATAAGGAATCTTCCCAGAGGTATAAACAGATAAATGTGGAACTACTCTATTTAAAGCATTTTCTCCTCTCCTTGCTTTCTTGTTGTTCAGCTGCTACATCACATCCAGGCACATTCTTTACCGGCTCAGCCACCAAGGAAGCCCAAAGTGTGCAGTAGCCATTTCTTTAAGGGGTATGACCTGGAACTAGCACACAGCCACTTCTGCTGCCATTCTATTGTCAAGAACTTAGTCATAAGGGCACAGCTAGCTGCAGGTGAATTTGGGAAATAGAGTCTCCAGCTGAAAAGCAGAGTCTCCAGCTATGACTCAGGAGTTTTAATATTAAAGAAAAAGGGGCAGAAGAGATATTTGTAGACAACTCATCATCTCCCTTGCAATGACTAGTGATTCCTCAATTATAACCAGCTCCCCATCCCTTTCATTATTTTCAGTATGTCACCAAGTCCAAGTCCAAAGGAAATGACCTGGAAAACAGGAACTTCTGCCCGCAAATATGCTATTCAAATGACAACCCAAGGAATTTCAAGACTGCTTCTAGATCAAGAATATGAAGTGCATCCTCTTCCTCTAATGTCTTGCTAACATTCACTAATTTCTGTTGGTAGGTGATTGCACTTCATTGATAAACAAATATATATATATATAT
>SJYW01009298.1:1361215-1393107 GCA_006410735.1 Raphicerus campestris | reverse complement strand
GATGTAGAGGACAGATATGCAGACACAGTGGGGGAAGGAGAAGGTGTGACAGTCGAGAGAATAGCATAGGCGTATATACATTACCATGCATAAAATAGGTAACTAGTGGGAAGCTGCTATATAGCACAGGGAGCTCAGCTCGGTGCTTCGTGACGACCTAGCGAGGTGGGATGGGTGGGGGAAGCCTCAAGAGGGAGGTGATACATAGATAGTTATGGCTGCTGATTCGTAAGGAGGAATCAATACCACAGTGCAAAGCAATTATCCTCCAATAAAAATAAAGCAACTAGAAGGAGGTGAACAAGCTAGATACTTGGTCATAGACAGGAAGAACATTCCAGGCAGAGGCAGCAGCCAGTGCCAAAATCCTGTGGCATCACTGTGTCTGGTGTGTTTAGAAGCTCAGGAAGGAGACCGGTCTCATTAAAACAGAATAAGTGAGTGACTCCATTTCTAACCACTCTCAGCTGGTCTCTCCAATTCCTTTTCCTCTTTTCTCTTTTGTTTCCCCCTCGCTTAAATGAAGTATGCTTTATAACAATAAGTGAGGGCTTAGAAAGGGCTTCCCAGGTAGCTCTTGTGGTAAAGAACCCACCTGCCAATGCGGGAGACATAAGGGACAGTGATTCAATCTCTGGGTCAGGAAGAGACCCCGGAGGAGAACAAGGCAACCCGCTCCAGCATTCTTGCCTGGAGAACCCCATAGACAGAGGAGCCTGGCAGGCTACAGTCCATAGGATTGCATAGAGTTGGACAGGACTGAAGCAACGTAACACACACACACACACACACACACACACACACACACACACACGTGTTCAGAAAGGTAGCAACATTGACACGTGTTTTGTTTTGTTCCTATGAAAGTCTTGTTTCAACTCAACGCCAAGAACTGGAGTGACAGACCAATTCAAGAATACCAAGCCCCAGGGGTTTCCTCTAAGAATCTTTCACCAATGCTTTTCTAATCCTCAGCCCAGATGGCAGAGTGAAGGCTTATAATCAAAAAGCAACTATAGAATACCGCCTCCTTATTCACTCGGCCTGTTTGTTCCTGTGTGTTTTTATGAGGCCGTGGACAGTAATAGTTAACAAAACCAGAAGGCAGGGATATTATTTCTAAATCGTATATAAACCTGTATTCTAGGAAGAACTCTCTAATTCTTGATCCTGATGTGCTGCAAAGGAGGAATCACTCAGGAAAGCCGAGCAAAGCCGATCTGTTCTCAAGCCCACGGGTTCATTCAGAGGGGCCTGAACACCTGTGTCTGTGAGTGAAACACCATGTACATGAGTGAGCCTTGATGGAGTCGTGATGCATATGTGAGATTGTTTTTCACGTGATGTCTGATGGAAGCAGATGGTAATGCAATGCAAGTACGGGAATAATGACTTTTAATTTATCCCCCATCTTGTTTCACAAAAACAAAAACATTTTTGTTGTGAAAAGATGACACAAACAGGAGATAGAGGGTGAAACCAAAGCCTGGGTAAGCCCGGGGTGGAGTCCACCTGCAGTGCAGGAGAAGCAGGAGACACTGGTTTGATCCCAGTGTGGTCAGGAAGATCTCCCTGGAGGAGGGCATGGCACCCATTCCGGTATCCTTGTCTGGAGAATCCCATGGACAGAAGAGCCTGGAGGGCTGCAGTCCGGAGGGTCACAAAGAGTCGGACCCGACTAACGCGACTGGTCACACACGCACACGGGAAGGACCACCCAGACCTCGGTGGCCTCTCAAGCCTGGCCTCATCCCTTCCCCACCTGCATCTACACTTCAGTCCGCCTGGAATTTATCTTCCAGTTGCCAGGAGGCACGACGCTGCTCCCTTCTGGTCAGGAATGGCAGTGCCCCACCCCTCCAAGGTCATTCCTACTCATCTGCGGATCCAAAGGGCACTTCTTCAAATTAAGGCCAGTCCCCCTGTTACACATGTCATGCTATAAAGCTTCCTTTCCTTCACCGCCCTTTTCAGTTTACACACTGACTTGTGTGATTAATGAATATCTGTCCCCTCCACTAAGCTGTAGGCTTCATGAGGACAGAAATCCTCTACTTGCACTCCCCATCACAGGTGGCACAGAAGGGGCGCTTCATAGATACCTGTTGGGTAAAAGAAGGCTCCTGGGAGTCAAAGGAAAGAGAGAAAGATGATACTTTAAAGCATTTACAAAGTCAATGAGGAAAAGCAAACAAGTTTTCCAGGCGAAACACAGCTTTTCCTATGTTCTGAGTTTTGAGTAAATTTTCTCCCATAAGCCCTCAAAACCAGAGCATTGTGTGAATTTGCAGGATTGCCTGCAAATCTTTATGTTGATGTAATAATACATTTTAAACAGCTGTCTCTTAAAGTATCCCTCAATATAGGCCTATGCGTAATGCAAAGTCGCTTCAGTCATGTCCAGCTCTTTGTGACCCTATGGACTACAGTCTGCCAGGCTCCTCTGTCCATGGGATTCTCCAGGCAGGAATACTGGATTGGGTTTCCATGCCTCCTCCCGACCTGGGGATCAAACTCACATCTGACTGCACCTCCTGCATTGCAGATGGATTCTTTACCCACTGAGCCACCTGGGAAGCCCCATACATGTAGAATATGTACCCCCTCTTTTTCAAATTTTCTTCCCATTTAGGTCACCACAGAGCACTGAGTAGAGTTCCCTGTGCTATACAGTGAGCTCTTATTAATTATCTATTTTATACAGAGCAGGGTATATGTGTCAGTCCCCATCTCCCAGTTCATCTCACCCCACCCCAGCCCCCCTTTCACGTCCATATATATGTCAATATAAATAATTCTTAAGGGGAGCAGAACAAGGTGATCTACGAGTGCAGGTTTCTCAGGGTTCTGGCTTAATGCAAAGGTAACATAATGTCAGTGAAACTGAGAGAGAGGGCTGCCTGTCCTTCAGGTCCTCTTCCCACAAATATTTCTTGCAGTCAGGATTAAAGTGTAAATAGACAGCGTAGAGCTGAAAGTTATATTCTCTGCGAACACAGAAAGGGCAAACCCACACTCATCCTCTGATGATCAGCTGGAACGAGTATGATTATTCAGTTGAGGTTGCTCCGAAGGACGCATGCGTTCACCTGGAGAATTCTTCAGTTCCTCTCGTTTGTTTGTGAAAGATGACAGTGGTTCATACTCCCCTCTTGTGGCCACTTCCAAGTTTACTGGCTTTCAGGTACACTGCAGGAGCATAGTAAGGCAAATAAGAAATCATATTCCTTTTCTCAAGTTAGGTAATCTTGGAATCACCCCATCAGTCATTCTAGAATGTCAGACCAATTTTTTTTTAAGTGGTAGGATGTTTAACAGCATCTTAAAACAACATTTGAGTTAAAACTGGCAGAAGATTTGATGAAAATGCATGAGAGGTCTGATCATTCCTTGTGTATTTCCCTTCCTTAATTACATTTCGCTTATCTCAATTTGGGCTTCCTAGGTGGTGCAATGGTAAAGAATCTGTCTGTCAATGCAGGAGATGCAGGTTCAATCCCTGGGTCAGGAAGATCCCCTGGAAGAGGAAATGGCAACCCACTCCAGTATACTTGCCTGGGAAATCCCATGGGCAGAGGAGCCTGCTACACAGTCCATGGGGTCACAAAGGGTTGGACACAACTAAGAGACTGAGAAAATGAGTTCTTATATCTCAGTTTAGTCCCTTTAAGCAGCACAGCAGTCAATTTGGAATTTGGGGAGGGAAATCAGAAGGGATGGCCTAGTGGATGAAGCAATTGCATCACAAATGCTCATATTACAAATGTTTATTGAGTACTTGACACTGTAGGGCATCGTGGAAGTCACTCAGTCATATCTGACTCTGCGACCCCATGAACTGTAACCTACCAGGCTCCTCTGTCCATGGACTTTCCCAGGCAAGAATACTGGAGTGGGTTGCATTCCCTTCTACAAGGGATCTTCCCAACCCAGGGATCAAACCTGGGTCTCTGGCATTGCAGATGCTTTACCATCTGAGCCACCGGGGAAGCCTGAGATTACATTAAAAAAAAATAATCCTTGCTTTAAAATGTTACTCAGTAGGAGAGATACCCTGGTGGCTTAGATGGTAAAGAGTCTGTCTGCAAAGTGGGAGACTCGGGTTCGATCCTTGGATCCAGAAGATCCCCTGGAGAAGGAAATGGCAGTCCACTCCAGTATTCTTGCCTGGGAAATCCCATGGATGGAGGAATCTGGAGGGTTACATGGACGGAGGAGCCTGATAGGCTGCAGTCCATGGGGTCGCTAAGAGTCAGATATGACTGAGCGACTTTACTTTCACTTTTCACTTTCATGCATTGGAGAAGGAAATGGCAAGCCACTCCAGTGTTCTTGCCTGGAGAATCCGAGGGATGGGGGAGCCTGGTGGGCTGCCGTCTATGGGGTTGCACAGAGTCGGACACGACTGAAGCGACCTAGCAGCGGCAGCAGCAGCACAGAGGGACACAACGGAGTGAATTCGCTTTCACTTTCAGGGGAGATAGGGACTTATATACATATAACTGTATCACATGATGAAAAGTGATAGATTCCAAAGAAAAAAATTAACTTAACCCTCTCTTCCCTTCTGACACAGGACAATACCAGAGATGAGAAGTGTTAGGCGCACAGTAATATGCTACGTCTTCTGAACCAACACATTCTAGTGCAAGACAAATACGGACAAAGCTCTTACTCTGCATCAGATCTTTTAAGCATCTTATCAAAAATAGTATGCTATTCACTCCACATCCATTAGGACGGCTGCTATCCAAAAAGAAAATAACAGAGACTTCTCTGGTGGTTCAGTGGTTAAGACCCTGCAGTCCCAGTGCAGGGGGCCCAGGGCCAATCCTTGGTCAAGAAATATCTCACATGCACTGTTACACAGCCAAAAAAAAAATAAGTAAATAAATTTTTTAAAGTGTGTAATTCTCTTTTTAAAAAAGAAAGGAAGTGTTTGCAAGGATGTAGGTAAATTAGAATCCTTGTGCACTATCGTTGAGAATGTAAAATGGAATACCTACTGTGGAAAACAGTATGGCCATTCCATTCCTCAAAAATAAATAAATAAAATTGAATTACCATATCAGCCATCAGTTCTACTTCTGACTATATTACCAAAGGAATTGAAAGCAGGGATCAAAGAGATATTTGTATATCCATGTTCATAGCTGTAAAAATAAACAATAATAAAAATGTGGAAATAACCCAAGTATCTGTCCATTGACAGATGCATAGATAAACGAAAATGTGATACAGATGTTCAGCAGAACATCATCCAGCCATAAAAAGGAAGGGAATTCCGACATATGTGCCGACGTGGATGAACCTTGAGGACATTACGCTGAGTGAAATAAGTCAGTCACAAAAAATCACAGTCACCACTGTGCAGTTCCATTCGTATGCGTTACTTAGAGTAGTCAGAACTGCACAGACAGAAAGTAGAATAGTAGTTCCAGGACTCTGAGGGATGAGAAGGGATAGGGGGCTATTGTTTAATGAGTAGAGAGTTTCAGTTTTACATGATGGAGAGTTATGGAGATGGATGGCCTAAAAAGTATTGAAAGTGTTAGTCGCTAAGTTGTGTCTGACTCTTTGCGACCCCATGGACTGTGGCCCGCCAGGCTCCTCTGTCCATGGAATTTCCCAGGCAAAAAAAACTGCCATTCTCTTCTCCAGGGGATCGTCCCAACCCAGGGATCGAACCCAGTTCTCCTGCACTGCAGGTGAATTCCTTACTGTCTGAAAGTGAAAGTCACTCAATCCTATCCAACTCTTTGCAATCCTAGAGACTATACAGTCCATGGAATTCTCCAGGCCAGAATACTGGAGTGGGTAGCCATTCCCTTTGGTCAATATTTGATGAGCACATAAAGTTTCAGATTTTTGACTTCTCTTTAAAACAATAAAATTATCTGGCAACACTGGACATTTATTCCCCCATGGGAATAAGAATGCAGTAGTAACACAATAGCTGACCCCTTTTAGATCAGGGGTCCCCAACCTCCAGAATCTAATGCCTGATGATCTTAAGTGGAGCTGATGTAGTCATAATGTAAATAAGATGCACAATAAATAATAATGTGCTTGAATTATCCCCAGCCCCCACACTGGTCCATGGAAAAATTGTCTTGCATGAAGCTGGTCCCTGGTACCAAAAAAGGTTGGGGACCGCTGCTTTAGACGGATCATACTTTATAGTTATCAAGTCCCAAGCACTTCCTCTTGTCTTCCTGACACAGGGCCCAATGTCAGCTGCCAGTTGTCTTTGTTCTGAGTGTGTTGCTGTCTTGCTTCTGACCTTCTCTATTCATTCTTGTGTCCTCCCTGGCCCTTGTGGGCAATTACATCGGTAAATGTGAGTCCAGAGGGAGAGAAGAGTTGGCTGTGAAGTGACCAGTCCTTCCCATCAGGAAGGTGATCACAGAAATGAAGAAGAAGGTCATGTGCTAAAAATACTTATCCTGCTTTTTTTTGCTGAATCTCAAACTACTAACATATAACATATAAGAAAAGCTGACAAAATGGAACAAAAAACTTATAATTATGAAAAATTTGACTACATTTCTTCAGAAAAGCAACTATAATGTTTTCAGAAAGTTTTCTGACCTTGTTCCTTTATATAAGTTTTAGAGTAATGAATGCTGTTAGATATTGGAAAAGGTGTATGGATTCATTACATATTCTAATGTATTGTCTATAGATTATAAGATAAAATCAAGCATGTACCTGTTGATACTTTTTAAGTTGACCTGTCTTTATACTTAGAAATGTCTCTTAATAGTAGGCTTCCCTGGTGGCTCAGATGGTAAAGAATCTGCCTGTAATGCAGGGAACCTGTGTTCTATCCCTGGGTTGGGAAGATATTCTGAAGGAAATGGCAACCCACTCCAGAATTCTTGCCTGGAGAATTCCATGGATAGAAGAGCCTGGCAGGCTATAGGCCATGGGGTCNAATCTGCCTGCAATGCAGGGAACCTGTGTTCTATCCCTGGGTTGGGAAGATATTCTGAAGGAAATGGCAACCCACTCCAGAATTCTTGCCTGGAGAATTCCATGGATAGAAGAGCCTGGCAGGCTATAGGCCATGGGGTCACAAAGAGATGGACATGACTGACTATCACTCATATATATTAAAAAGTGTTCAGCCAGAAAACAGAAATGACTCAGTCTCTTCAACCATGAGTTATTATAGTCAACTGAGTGTGTGTGTGTGTCTGACTAAGTTGTGTCTGACTCTTTGCAGCCTCATCTACTGTATTGTAACCTGCCAGATTCCTCTGTTTATGGAATTTTCCAGGCAAGAATACTGGAGCGGGTTGCCATTTCCTACTCTAGGGGATCTTCCTGAGTCAGGAGTTGAACCCACATCTCCTGTTTGGCACATGGATTCTTTACTACTGTGCCACCTGGGCAAGTGATGAAAGTGAAAGTAACTCAGTCATGTCCAACTCTTTGCGGCCCCATGGACTATATAATCCATGGAATTCTCCAGGCCAGAATACTGGAGTGGGTAGCTGTTTCCTTCTCCAGGGGATCTTCCCAACCCACGGATAGAACCCAGGTCTCTCACATTGCAGGCAGATTCTCTACCAGCTGAGCCATCAGAGAAGCCCAAGAATAGTGGAGTGGGTACCCTATCCCTTCTCCAGTGGATCTTCCCAACCCAGGAATCAAACCCAGGTCTCCCACATTGCAGGTAGATTCTTTACCAACTGAGCCACCTGGGAAGCTTCAGTCAATTGATTACACTACAATACATTGTATGTTTTTAAGCTTGAGATGTGCTTTAGTCAATTGTTGAGGCTCTTTAGTCAAGGGTGCAAAACTGATTCTTGGGAGAGGTAAAAAAATCCTATTTTTTTTTCTATATAAAACAAAAGTATGGATAGAATACATAAGTGCATGTCCAGTGTAGCTATGATATTACAGTTTCGTGAATTGAGAAGAGCAGAGGCACTCAGGAAAGCAGATTCAAAGGGCCTTTGGCAGAGTGACAGTAAAGAAGAAACGCTGAGAACTACTAGACTAGAAAGAACAGCATTGTTCAAATCACCCACGGTGTCTCCACTTGAGCTGCCAGCCAGTTAACGCCAGTGCAGACTCTGCGCTGTTTGTGCTTAGTTGCCCAGTCATGTCCAATTCTTTGAGACCCCATGGACTGCAGCCTGCCAGGCTCCTCTGTCCATGAGATTCTCCAGGCAAGAATACTGGAGTAGGTTTTCATGCCCTTCTCCAGGGGTCTTCCCAACCCAGGGATCAAACCCAGGTCTTCTGCATTGCAGGTGGATTCTTTACCATCTGAGCCACCAGGAAGGCCTTCTGATCAGTCCTGATCAGGCTCTCTCATTTGTTAGAGATGGAGCCTCAGTTGTAGCACTGCTAATGCTCATGTATACAACCAACCCACGTGACACCTCTCTAGCAACCCCAGTGCCCTTCCACGACTGAATTATTGACAAAAATACAAATGCCCTTGCTCAAAACCAAGAAGAAAACACCAGCACTGGAGCACATTTCCAGGACAGGATTGAATTATTACACAAACAGGACTTCTCAGTCTAAAACAGCTTGCTCTGGGAACTTGACAGTACAGCCAAAAACACATCAGACAGATTGAGAGGAGGGCGGGCTTTGGCGAAGAACAGCAAAATGACCTCACCCCTGAGATGGCCCGAGCATAAACTTCAGCCCTGGTGAGCAAGACACATCCTGTGAGTCAAATGCACAGAAATATGAAGTCCAGCTGCACCTCACTTGGACAAGAGATCCAAACACCGAATGTTTGACAGATTGCGTTGTGTGTCTAGCCCAAAGTGGGATCAGGATGAGAGCAGCTCCGTGGCTCACACTGCTAGTACAGGGCCACCCAGATTCCCCCAAACTCAATGAGGGCTCTGTCTGAGAAAAGACAACAACCCAGGCCTCCAGGGACGGATGTGAGCAGCTGCTGTGTGTGTAGAGCTTTACTGAAAGGATGTGTTTTATCCCTCTGCCTGAAAGCCATCATCCTTCAGAGGGTTTATTAGCAGTTTTTGTGAAAAGAGAGGGCATTCTAATCTCTGCTGCAGAAGGTTCCATGACACTTCCAGCAGCATCCAGCTTCCTTATTGGTGGCTTCACCATTCATTTATTCTCCAAATAAATCCACCACAGTTTATTATTATTATTAATTTATTGCTCCTATTCCAGTCATGCATTAGACAAAGCATTATGCAGACATCATCTCTTCCTCAAAATTACCCTATGAGGTAGGTATTGGGTTGGCCAAAAAGTTCTTTTGGGTTTTTCTGCACCATCTTATGGAAAACCTTGAGCTACCTTTTGGGGCAACCCATTATTATTAGCATTTTCATTTGACAGATGAGGACCTGAAGACACAGAGAAGTTAAGTAACTCCCTCAAGGTCACACAACTAGCAAGCAGCTAGGACTTGAAGTCAAGTCTGTCAAACGTATCAATTCTCTACAGTACTTCATCCTGGGAGAAGAAGGATTTTCAATACATGCTCCATCACCTGAGAGCTGGATTGATATAAAACATATTGAGAGGTAGTAGCACTTGGTTTTGGTGATATTCAATCACATCTGTGATTAGAAATATCCTGTAGGCCTTTTAAATGTCCTTTGATATCTGGCATCTGATAGGGAAGTCAGCACAAAAGACTGAAGGTAGAAGAAAATGACAGGCATTGAATTTCAACTTTTAATGTCTTTCAATTTAGAATTTACCAATTCTGAATCNTTCTGCATTGCAGGTGGATTCTTTACCATCTGAGCCACCAGGAAGGCCTTCTGATCAGTCCTGATCAGGCTCTCTCATTTGTTAGAGATGGAGCCTCAGTTGTAGCACTGCTAATGCTCATGTATACAACCAACCCACGTGACACCTCTCTAGCAACCCCAGTGCCCTTCCACGACTGAATTATTGACAAAAATACAAATGCCCTTGCTCAAAACCAAGAAGAAAACACCAGCACTGGAGCACATTTCCAGGACAGGATTGAGTTATTACACAAACAGGACTTCTCAGTCTAAAACAGCTTGCTCTGGGAACTTGACAGTACAGCCAAAAACACATCAGACAGATTGAGAGGAGGGCGGGCTTTGGCGAAGAACAGCAAAATGACCTCACCCCTGAGATGGCCCGAGCATAAACTTCAGCCCTGGTGAGCAAGACACATCCTGTGAGTCAAATGCACAGAAATATGAAGTCCAGCTGCACCTCACTTGGACAAGAGATCCAAACACCGAATGTTTGACAGATTGCGTTGTGTGTCTAGCCCAAAGTGGGATCAGGATGAGAGCAGCTCCGTGGCTTACACTGCTAGTACAGGGCCACCCAGATTCCCCCAAACTCAATGAGGGCTCTGTCTGAGAAAAGACAACAACCCAGGCCTCCAGGGACGGATGTGAGCAGCTGCTGTGTTTGTAGAGCTTTACTGAAAGGATGTGTTTTATCCCTCTGCCTGAAAGCCATCATCCTTCAGAGGGTTTATTAGCAGTTTTTGTGAAAAGAGAGGGCATTCTAATCTCTGCTGCAGAAGGTTCCATGACACTTCCAGCAGCATCCAGCTTCCTTATTGGTGGCTTCACCATTCATTTATTCTCCAAATAAATCCACCACAGTTTATTATTATTATTAATTTATTGCTCCTATTCCAGTCATGCATTAGACAAAGCATTATGCAGACATCATCTCTTCCTCAAAATTACCCTATGAGGTAAGTATTGGGTTGGCCAAAAAGTTCTTTTGGGTTTTTCTGCACCATCTTATGGAAAACCTTGAGCTACCTTTTGGGGCAACCCATTATTATTAGCATTTTCATTTGACAGATGAGGACCTGAAGACACAGAGAAGTTAAGTAACTCCCTCAAGGTCACACAACTAGCAAGCAGCTAGGACTTGAAGTCAAGTCTGTCAAACGTATCAATTCTCTACAGTACTTCATCCTGGGAGAAGAAGGATTTTCAATACATGCTCCATCACCTGAGAGCTGGATTGATATAAAACATATTGAGAGGTAGTAGCACTTGTTTTTGGTGATATTCAATCACATCTGTGATTAGAAATATCCTGTAGGCCTTTTAAATGTCCTTTGATATCTGGCATCTGATAGGGAAGTCAGCACAAAAGACTGAAGGTAGAAGAAAATGACAGGCATTGAATTTCAACTTTTAATGTCTTTCAATTTAGAATTTACCAATTCTGAATCAAATCACTGGATTTATGTATCTACGGGTAACTTTTTAGACTGGGACTCAGACATGGGTCTTGCATCTTAGTAATGAATTTAACAATTATGTTAATAGTCAAATACTCTCAGACTGGGTCCTTTAGGAATCTTTCAGTGGTGATTAAAACTTCTCAGGGGACAAAAAAAAAGAGAAAAGATTTCTTGCTATTGTGAGGAAGGACTTCAGTAACACAAAAATGGAGACAGACGCTTAACTATTAAATGAAAACCATCTGCTCATATGCAGGTACAAAAATATCATCATGAACTGGGTGACATAAAAAACAGCTGTGGATTTTGATTAAGCTGAAAATAACCTTAAGCAATTACAGAAGACAAAAATATGTATGAAATTCTGTTTCCTTCATCAGGCCATTGCAGCTTCACTTTTTTGAATTTCAACTTTATTTTTTAAACTCAGCTCTCTAGAACGGAGACGCAGACATAGAGAATGGACATGTGGCCACAAGGTGGGGAAGAGGAGGGTGGGAGGAACTGGGAGATGAAGATTGACCTATGCACACTACCATATGTAAAATAGACAGCTAGTGGGAACCTGCTATAAACCCCAGGGAGCTCAGCTCAATGCTCTGTGATGAGCTAGAGGTGTGGGATGGAGCAGAGACAGGGAGGTCCAAGAGGGAGGGGATATATGTATACAGTCAGCTTGATCTCCTGAAGGTGATCAACCATGAATATTCATTGGAAAGACTGACATGAAAGCTGAAGATAGTTTGGACACCTGATGCGAAGAGCTGACTCATTGGAAAAGACCCTGATGCTGAGAAAGATTGAAGGCAGGAGAAGGGGACGACAGAGGATGAGATGGTTGGATGGCATCATTGACTTAAAGGACATGGACATGAGCAAACCCCAGGAGATAGTGGAGGACAGGGAGGCCTGGTGTGCTGCCTGGGGTCCCAAAGAGTCAGACACAACTTAGCAACTGAACAACAGCCACATAGCCGATTCACTTTGCTGGATAGCCGAAACAATACAACGCTGTAAAGCAGTCATATTCCAATAGTAAAACAAGAAAAGAAAAACTGAGCCTTCCACCTGAAAGTTACATACAATCATTATTTTCCTTATGTCTTCAAAGACTTCTCAGTGTGTTCCCAGATTCTCAGTAATCACATCTCCAATTTTGTAATCTCTTGCATGGCTCATCCGGGGTCATCCACTGTCTGGGAAGCTACTTGAGGTGGGTCCTGCTCTGAGACCCATGACTGGGTCACCAGCCATTGCCCCCTCCTATGTAGCTCCTATTTAGTGCCCCTCTTGGGCACCACTGAGCCACCAACCTCACCAGGCACTCTACCTCTGCCCAGCACTGTCGCTGCTAGTCAACATCACTATTGCCATCACCCCAAGGGTCTACACTGTACACTGTTGCTGGAGGCATTGAGATGTTCCAAGTAGCTCTGTGTGCTCTGGAATCATCCATATACCAGAGCCTGCCATGCCTTGCATGACACTGAGTCATGCGGTATGCAAGCAGGACTGCTTATCAAATCAAGAGACTTAATTAAATAGCTTGTTCCATTTAAACCTAGTGTTCCCCTCTTCCCAGAGTGCACTTGAGTCCACTGAAGACTGGCTTAGGGTCAAATATAAAAGAAATAAACTCTTCCACCACTCCACAGGCTAGATTATTGAGCTAATCTTATCTCCCTGGTTTTCTGTTCCCTTAGAATGAGTCTTTCCCAAGAAGTCCTTAGTTCTTCCCAGAGGATCCATCCCACTCATCCTGCAGGCATGCCCAAATTTTTCAGTTGTGCATACAACTAGGGGCCAACTGAACCACAGAATAGATATCAAAATTTAATTGCAAATAAAAATTACATTTTTTGGAGTTTTGCTAATATCAAAGTGGAAGGATAAAAACCAAACTATCACAGATTGTTACTGTCTCATAGAATCTTCTACTTAACTAGACTTTAACATTTTTCCATTACCTATCCACCTTGATGATGTTGTAGTAAACAGCAAAAAGAAGTGTGATACTGTAAGCATCCTCTAAGGGTACCATTTGTTGCTCTATATAGTGCCTTATATATTTTTTTTTGAAATTTTTTTACCCTATGAGTTTTACCATTCATCACAGTTTCCACATTCCTTTAGTTAAATCGGAAGTTTATGGTTAAATTGCAACCTACCTTGTAGTGGGTCGAGTTGTGTTCCTCAAAAAGATATATTCAGGACCTCCCTGGTGGTCCAGTGATTGAGAATCTGCCTTGTAATGCAGGGAATGCAGGTTCAATCCCTGGTCAAGAAATTAAGATCCCACATGCCATGGGAAACTTAGCCTGTGCCCTGCAACAAAGCCTGGGCCAGTGCAGCCAACATTTTTTTTTAAAGATATATTCAAGCCTTTGGTCAATGAAATATGGTCAAAAGTGACGTGTGTCACACACTGGCAGAAACTTTAAGAACTAAGCAGAGTTTCATCACTGATCCTATGTATAAAATAGGTTACTACTGAGAACCTGCTGCTACTCAGTGGTGACCCAAATGGGAAGAAAAAAGAGGGGACTATATGTATATGTATAGCTGATCCACTTTGTTGTAGAGCACAACCCTGTAAAGCAATTATACTGCAATAAAAATTAATTGAGAAAAAGAACTGAGCATAGTTTGCCATATTTCTTCCTCCTCTTTCTGTGTTGGTCCACCCGAATCCTGGAGTAAAAACAACGCAGAACAGAATTTCCGTAGAGCACAATAAACTTCACGGCAGATAGACGGGGAAACAGTGACAGACTTTATCTTGGGGGGCTCCAAAATCACTGCAGATGATGACTGCAGCCATGAAATTAAAAGACGTTTGCCACTTGGAAGAAAAGTTATAACCAACCTAGACAGCATATTAAAAAGCAGAAACATCACTTTGCCAACAAAAGCCTGTCTAGTCAAAGCTATGATTTTTCCAGTAATCATGTATGGATGTGAGAGTTGGACTATTAAGAAAGCTGAGGGCTGAAGAATTGATGCTTTTGAACTGTGGTGTTGGAGAAGACTCTTGAGAGTCCCTTGGATTGCCAGGAGATCCAACAAGTCCATCCTAAAGGAAATTAGTCCTGAATATTCCACTGGAAGGACTGATGCTGAAGCTGAAATTCCAATACTCTAGCCACCTGATGCAAAGAATTAACTCATTGGAAAAGACCCTGATGCTGGGAAAGATTGAAGGCAGGAGGAGAAGGGAATGACAAAGGATGAGATGATTGGATGGCATCACCAACTCAATGGACATGAATTTGAGTAAACTCCTGGAGTTGGTGATGGACAGGGAGGCCTGGTGCACGCAGTCCATGAGGTCTCAAAGAGTCAGACACGACTGAGCAACTGAACTGAACTGAACAATAAAGGTGGAGCCGGGATGAAAACAAAACTTTTGTTGTAGGTCCCTGATTTTCTGAAGTTCTGTTATTTCAGCATAATCTGTCTTGATAGATGTATTTTATGTTTTTGCCTTCCTACTCTTTCTAATCTTCCAGAGCTCCTTTTAGCCTAATGATAAAAGAGCCAAATTGCTTAGCCTGACATACAAAATTCATCCAACCCTAACCACTCTTCCTCTTTAGATTTTTTTTTTTTTTGCTTTGAGTTATAAGGAGAAAGATGGCAATTAATCACATTCAGCACACGATATTTAGCCAAATACTTTGCATATTTGCAACCGTTTTACTTTTTAATTACTTCTGTCAGTCAAGCCTCTGCTTAAGACCTAGTAGAGGGTATGACTAAGTGCATAGGTGTGCTGGGCCAGGGGAGGATGGCTACAGCAACTTTTGCAAGTATCCATAGTCAGGAATTAACCCCACATCTGAGACATTAGAAAAACCAATTCAACCTCTCTCAGAACAGTCATCTCATTTCTAAAACAGGCATTTAATATCTACTGGGCTATTATGAAGATAAAATGTAAAGCAGAATGTTTAGTGTCAGTCACTCACTGACTCTATAGACTGATTCTTTGTGACTCTATAGACCGTAGCCCATCAGGCTCCTCTGTCCATGGAATTCTCAAAGCAAGAATACTGGAGTAAGTAGCCAGTCTCTTCTCCAGGGGAATCTTCCCAACCTAGGGATCATACCTGGATCTTCTGCACTGCAGGTGGGTTCTTTATCATCTGAGCCACCAGGGAAGCCATAGGGAACTAGAAAATAGTGATGGAATAAGTAAAGAAAAACTGTATTCTCTAATTCAAAAAAAGAGTACAAAGGTGAAAAAGAAAAACTAACTGAATGAGTTGATAACCAAGACAGAACTGAGAGATCTGAAATGGTTTGGTGTCAGGATATGATGGTTGTGCAGAGGAATGGAGGAAATTCAATAGAAAAAGGTCAGAGACTAAGCCAGAAGTAAGAAATGAGTGTGGTTCTCAAAAGTAAGGCCCATAAAGAAATAAATTTTAAAAAGTCTGAAAAATACATGGGATGCTATGGACTGAATTATGTCCCCCCGAATTCATATGTTGAAGCCCTAAACCCCAATGTGACTGGATTTGGAGAAAGAGCCCTAACAGGTTATTTCAACTAAGGTGAAATGAAGTCAAAGGGTGGGACCCTAATCCAATAGGTCCAGCACCCTCACAAAACATGGAAGGGACATCAGGGGTGTTTGAGAGCAGAAAAAAAAGAAGATAAAGTGAAGACACAATGAGAAGACAGCCATCTACAAGGTAAGGAGAAAAGCCTCAGGAGAAACCAGCCAGGCAGCACCTTGGTCTTGGACTTCCAGCCTCCAGAACATAAAGAAGGCTGAGCACCAAGGAACTGATGCTTTCGAATTATGGTGCTGGGAAAGACTCATGAGAATTCCTGGAGATCAAATCAGTCCATCCTAAAGGAAATCAATCATGAACATTCATTCGAAGGACTGTTGTTGAAGCGCCAATACTTTGGCCACCTGATGTGAAGCGCCAATTCATTGGAAAAGACCCTGATGCCGGGAAAGATTGAAGGTAAAAGGAGAAGGGGGTGACAGAAGATGAGATGGTTAGATAGCATCACCAAGTAAATGGACATGAATTTGAGCAAACTCCAAGAGATAGTGGAGGCAGAGGAGCCTGATAAGCTGCAGTTCATGGGATCACAAAGAGTCAGACACAACTTAGCAACTGAACAACGACAAAGCTTCCCAGCGTGCGTACTTTGTTATGGTGACCCTAGAAAAATAACACATGGCATCAGCAAGGAGAAGGTTCTACAGACTAGGTCTTGGCCGATATAATCGTCGACACGGTGTTGTCACTACATCTTCCCTTCATCCAGACTCACTTCCTACCTGGGACTTTCTACTCTGTGAAATAAAATTCCTATTTTACGGGACGGCAAGAAAAATTTAAACTTAAACAATTCTTCTCCGCCCTTTGTTCTCCTCTTTCCCTCACTGTGCATTGTGTATCTGATTATACATGAACCAGCCCTCCCCCATCAGCAGGATTACCTGCTCAACCATAAAGAGCGATGTTCTCTTAGCATCAATACAACTTCTTTAAAAAATCACATTCCTTCTTGATATTGTGCAGGGTCACACGAACCACCATGAAGACACTCAGATCTGGAGTAGGTAAACTGTCAGTAATAATGTCATCTGATCATTCTATAAGTCTGTTTGTGCTTATATTTTAAATGGATAACCAACAAGGACCTATTGTATCACACAGGGGACTCTGCTCAGTATTCTGTAATAACCTAAATGGGGAAAAAATTTGAAAAGGAGTGTGTAAACATAATGAAATCACTTTGCTGTACACCTGAATATAACACAGCATTGTTAATAAATTATATTCCAATATAAAATAAATTTTAGAAAATATTATGTCATTTAATGTACAGCCCACTGTCTCAAATAACTTATAAAACCATGCCTTGACTTCTAATGGGTGGAACAAGTCTCAGAGCTTGCTGAGCTGTTCTTCCTGGGCTATAATCCTCAAATCTGGCTCTATTAAAATTTTCCTTTTTTTTCTTAGGTCAGCTGATTAATTGTTCATCGACAGCTTGTCCAAGGGAACCATGCCTTCTTCTGACAATGAGTGTACTCTTGTCTCTTAGGTTCCTAAGATGCAGGAATTATGACATTTCTCTCCTATCACCCAGAGATTTGTGCTGTGTATAACAAAAGGACTTATCTGATGCTTGAGGAGTGATGAATGTGTTCCGTGGTCCTTAACCTGAATCAAAGGTTCTTAACTTCGTGGAATCCCTTGGGGGAGGGGAGGTTCATGGATGAACTTAAGGAGCTTGGCCACAGCTTTCACTAGGGTAAAAGGGAGTCCTAGCATTAAAAGCTTGAAAAACCACCAATTTTGAGAAAACACTTCAAGGGTCTGACTTTTGTTGGACCCTTCTGACCAAAGCTGATTTTATGTGGGTCTGTTCATACGCAGGAATGTAATAAGCTCCTTTTTATCAAAGTTCTCCCATCACATTTAGATACTGGATAAGTGTCTGAATCCATTCCACAGCTCCATCTGCTAGTGTGTCCTCAGCTTCATGAGCTGTAAACTGTTTTAGAAACAGCAATTTTAGAAACAATTAGTTTGGATATCTGCCAATAAACATTCCCAAAATAAAGTCATACTTAGATATTGTGAATTCAAGGTCCTTTTTTAAAAATACACACACTATCTCTTTTCTCTGTTGCTAATTGTAAGAAAGACAATGGGTCTTTTTAATCATTTAGATTAATAAGACCTAGAGCAAAATCCTGTATAATTGAGAGTCAAAATTCTCAAGCTTTGCCACCTACAAATTCCTTAGGTACATATTTACATTTGAGAGATAAATCCAGTTTACTCTAACCAAGTTATTTGTTATGTTAACAGATTTCTGTAAGAAATTGTATTAGGATCATTCTATAAAAACATAAAATATCAATTTTAGTATTAGAAAAAATACTTTTCTTGGTCAAATCTTTTCCCCACAGCCCTCCAGCTGAAACTTTCCCTACATTCTCATTGAATTGATGTAATTACCTGAAACCAATCTCATGAAGCCATGTTAGACAAACAGGGAATGTTGTTACAAGCAGTTAACACTTTAGGTCCCAGAGAAAATTTCCTTTAGCCTTTCCAGGTAAAATCTTCAGGAAAGCTTGTGCTTCAGTAACACTTGTCCTATGTACCCTGTAGGGCTTCCCAGATAGCGCTAGAGGTAAAGAACCTGCCTGCCAGTGAAGGAGAATTAAGAGACGGTTCCTTCCCTGGGTTGGAAAGATCCCCTGGAGGAGGGAATGGCCAGCCACTCTGGTATCCTTGCCTGGAGAGATATCCCATGGACAGAGGAGCCTGGAGGGCTACAGTCCATGGGGTCGCAAGAGTTGGACACGACTGAAGTGACTTAGCTCACACACACGTACCCTGGAAGAGTCCCACCACACCTGANATAAACATTCCCAAAATAAAGTCATACTTAGATATTGTGAATTCAAGGTCCTTTTTTAAAAATACACACACTATCTCTTTTCTCTGTTGCTAATTGTAAGAAAGACAATGGGTCTTTTTAATCATTTAGATTAATAAGACCTAGAGCAAAATCCTGTATAATTGAGAGTCAAAATTCTCAAGCTTTGCCACCTACAAATTCCTTAGGTACATATTTACATTTGACAGATAAATCCAGTTTACTCTGACCAAGTTATTTGTTATGTTAACAGATTTCTGTAAGAAATTTTATTAGGATCATTCTATAAAAACATAAAATATCAATTTTAGTATTAGAAAAAATACTTTTCTTGGTCAAATCTTTTCCCCACAGCCCTCCAGCTGAAACTTTCCCTACATTCTCATTGAATTGATGTAATTACCTGAAACCAATCTCATGAAGCCATGTTAGACAAACAGGGAATGTTGTTACAAGCAGTTAACACTTTAGGTCCCAGAGAAAATTTCCTTTAGCCTTTCCAGGTAAAATCTTCAGGAAAGCTTGTGCTTCAGTAACACTTGTCCTATGTACCCTGTAGGGCTTCCCAGATAGCGCTAGAGGTAAAGAACCTGCCTGCCAGTGAAGGAGAATTAAGAGACGGTTCCTTCCCTGGGTTGGAAAGATCCCCTGGAGGAGGGAATGGCCAGCCACTCTGGTATCCTTGCCTGGAGAGATATCCCATGGACAGAGGAGCCTGGAGGGCTACAGTCCATGGGGTCGCAAGAGTTGGACACGACTGAAGTGACTTAGCTCACACACACGTACCCTGGAAGAGTCCCACCACACCTGAGGTCCTCAGAGCCTTTGAGGAAATGGTGCCCATGTCTCCCAAACTTCTCAGACCCAGATGTGTGCAGAGGCAGAGAAGAACCGGAGTTTAACACAGCCCACCACTTTGATCCTTCTCTGAGGAGACTGCTCACACCCCAGACCTTGGCTAAGGAAAAACATCCCATTGTCTGAGGCAAAAGGACATCATGTCATTTCATCCTGCGCCTGGCAAGGCAGTTTGGAACAAGCGATCCTGATTGCAGAGACGCTGAGACACTTCCCAGCTGCACCATGACTTGTTCGCAGTTCCTAGGCAACTTGCCCAGTTTCCTCTGCTCCCAAATTTTCCCAACTGCAAAACTGAGATAATTCTTATTACCTTTCTCTTGCAGTGATCTGAAAAATAAATAGGGCCAATGTTTCTAAAGTGACTAAAGACAATTGTCTTGAGGGCATATTTGCCTAGAATTACAGGTGGGGTTTTTCCTTCTTTTTGATAATGTTGTTTGGCTTTTGTGCTGTTTTTGGCATAAATGTAGTAAAATTTAAAGCTACTTTAAACTCTGATCTACCTAATGTTAATGGAACATTCACATTATGCCAGCACTGCGCTAGGCACATGGAGAAAACACAGAGGCACGTTCCCACCCTCAGGGATCTCGCAGCTCACGGAGAAGGAAGTGTTAGAGCCTAGATATTGAGTAGCGTCAGGCAGAAAGGTAGCTGGGTTGGAATTCTGCTCCACATTCTATGAGCTAGAGACCCTGGAAAAGTCACTCAGCTTTTTATGTCTGACACATAACAAATGTTCAATAAATGTAGAAGTTGCAGTGGAAGAGATGAGACACACAGAGAAGTAACAGAAAATGCTAAGTCTATTTCATGGGAAAGCTCCCTCTTACAGATCAATCATTATGCAGGGGGTTAGGGTAGGGAGTTCTGTTGCAGAAAGAATGGTTTATGAACTGCAACATTTCTGGATTAACATATAGGTGATCCATACTATGAAGGAATAGTGCTTCATATATATGCAAATTTCTGAAGGTCATCTTTTGAAAAGGTTAAAGTACCTGCAATATCCTGCTGTTACTAAATTCAGATGCATTCCTGAGAACAGTTTTTGCACAAGGGATGTAAAAAATGCATCTGCTATGATTATTCTTTCCTCTCCTTTAACCCCTACCCGCCGCCCCACTCCAATTTCCTTTAGGAAGAAACCACAGCATGGAGTCTCTTTTCAATCTCTTTTAAAATTAAAAAAACTCCCCAAAAAAGAGATCCTGCTTGTAAAACCTTCTAGAGTTGTTTGAAAAAGAGAAGGGGCGGGCGGGGGTAGGATAAGGAGCCAAGTGCTTATATTCTGGCCAAGTTATGAGCCTCTGAGAACAAGAGCTTGAGGGGAGGACAGTTAACCCCATTCTCTCGGGCAGAGTGAGCTCCTTCCCGCGGGTCTGCACTGCCTGTGAGCTCAGCGCACCCTCGCCCTCCTCGGGAGAGGCTGGCCCGCCGCAGAACTGCGGGAATCTGCAACAACAAAAAAAAAAACGATGACAATCTGAAATACGTCCCAGTGCCAACCTCCGAATTCGTCTGTCACCTCAGACCCTGACGAGTTGACAGAGCAGCAGAATTTCAACTCCAATAGACCTGAATGCGTTTCTGGGCAAAGAAGCAGAGCTAAACAAGGAGAGAGATTTAAAGAATATTGGGCATTTGTCAAACTTATTTCCAGGCTGTGTGCAAAGACAGGATTCAGCTGCAATTTCCTGCCAAGGCTCTGGGTCCAGCCACCTATCTGAAGGTAAATTTTAAGAAGTTTACTGTATTGGCTTAATTGTATTTGTTAACCTAGTTTGCATGATCAGATAGAGAGGTCTAATATTTTTGCCTAATACAAAGCCACTTGTTAACAACAACAATGAAAAAAAATCCTTTTGCCTGATTTACAGAAAAACTACTTACTAGGAAATTTTAACACTAGAATTCATGTTTCCTTTTCTTCCCCATGGTTAAAGAGCAAATACTAAAAAATGATGCTTAGAAATGTAAAAATATTGTTGGCCAGCCTAGCATTCAGATCTTGGTGAAGTCTGAAATCCTGAAATGTGTTTTGCAGAAATACTTGACTAACTGTATTAAATAAATCAAAAGGAAAGTGGTTGTTAAAAATAAACTTTCTAATCAAAGTAATTTGGGTGTTTTCCCTGTTTAAATTATCTGAAGTTATTCAATCATCACCACTTTCCCAGTCTTTTACCTAATAGCAATGTAGAAATGGAACATTTTGCTTTTCCAAAAGATAAGAAAATTTCTATAGCATTATATTCATCTTTGCTCATTTCTTTAGTTATTGTGACTATTTTTTTCCCTATTCCCTTTTAGAGTTTTCTGACTCATTGTCTCTTGTCTCCTTCCATTATTTTTTTAGGATGCATACTCACATACACAAAATTCCTAATTCCTAATAATGTCTTATTTAGGAAGAGATAAAGGGGGAGGGGAATCAAAGAGCTAAAAATTTATCATAACTCCTATATTGTGAGGTACCTTCATTTCTGACTCTATCTTCTAAAATAAAACAATAATGCAAGCCATGCTCCCTCATCCCTCCTGGGAATTAGAGGTCGCCCTGCAGGAGAAAGCCATGCTTTCAACTGCAGATCAACGCTGTTGATCTATAACCAAGAGGTCTTGCGGAGAGTGTATCCCTTTTGAACTGCCATTAATCTGCAAAGAGGTTAAATATGTCACCTTGGCATTATATCCGAGCTCCCCTCTGGCCCAGGGCCTAAGTACGCTGAATAGAAATGTTCACTTGGTCCAACTCAGCAGAAATCCTTTTTTTTTTAATTCTCCCCTTTCTCATGGATATCAGTCTTTTTCAGTTCACAGCTTATTCAGCTCAATGCTGATGGTTATGACTATCATTCACTGTGACTATTTAAAAAAAAAAAAAAGGACACCCCTTTCAGGAAATATTTAAATTTATATTTCTGTCCATTCAGTAAGAGCCAGCAAAGCACAGCAGTCTCTTTCATCTACTGACCATCCAGTGCTGCTTTCCACATTTTGGAAAAGAATATACACATGTTATTAATGAATCTTGTTTATTTTCTTTCAGGGAATTTTTCTACAGCCATTTAGCAATTCAAGTCCTGGGCTTTCTTTTCCAGATCCTTTGGTGTTTAATTCCCAATAGGCGCTCAGGCACAGTTTCACTTATCAACTAAGTAAAAATAATAAATAGTGATGACAGAAATGAAATGAATAGTGATGTGTCTGGACAGTTTCAAACATTTTTCATTTCATTCCTCTCAACTGCTTGTTATTCTTATTCAGTTGATCTGTAATGTAAAACATTGCTATTTTATTTAAATTTAGCACAAGGTCCAGAATGTGTTGGGAATCATTTCCCCCAAGAATATGTGATTGATTTTCAGACTCTACATATCATTTTGGAACAACCTCCAGTGAAGGAGAAGGAATTCCCCAAAATTCAGAGGAACTTCCGCTGTAGGCCTGGATGCCCAATTAGGCTAGGAACTGGTTCACACAAGGCCCGCAGAGCATCTTCTCCCAAGGGCTGTGCTTGCAATGGTGGTACCACCTGAGGCTAGCCTGATTTTTATCTTGGGCATTAAAAGATGGTCAGAAGTCTGGGGAATAGAGTGTGTGGTATGGTCTTGACTGATTGTAGGGAGATGGTGTAATAAAGTGAGTAAGATCATGGGCTCTTTAAACATACAGATCTGGTTTACATCTGGCCTTTACCAGGGTCTGTGACTTTGTGAAAATTACTGTTTGATCCTCAGTGCCCTCATTTGTGGAAATCAGGATCTTAAATAGTTACTGCCTTAGCGATCTGTTGTGAGAATTGAGAGGAAGTTAGCTATGCCAGATAACATTTTAATCAACCTATCGATCATAGCTAATATGAATGGAACTCTGTAGAAAGGGAATTTACTCTAGGTTTTCCCTCAGGGTTTCTTCCTTGTTACACACTTGCTGTAAAATAAAATGTCAATGCCAGGTCTATGCCTAGAAGAGTAGGTAGATCATGGGTTTCGGTGTCTTACATGCCTGAGTTTAAATCCTGACTTCTGCCTCTTACAGGCTGTTTGAGCTTGTGGAGTCACGTCACATCTTCTGGACTGAATTTACCCATCTATTAAGCAAATAGTGATAATAATGCCTACACTAGGGTGGTTGTAGAATTTAAATAAGGTGTTTTTTTAATGTCAGGTACAGCACCTGGCAGAATACTAGACACACAGAGAAGAAGCTGCTGTTTTAATTCATTTTTATTGAAACATAGTTGCTTTGCAATGTTGTGTTAGCTTCTCCTGCATAGCGAAAGAATTCAACCGTATGCATACATATATCCCCTCCTTTCAGACTTTCCTTCTATTCAGGTCACCGCAGTGTGCTAAGTAGAGTTCCTTGTGCTATATAGTATGTCCCCATCAATTGTCTGTTTTATACGTAATATCAATATTGTATGTGGGTCAACCCCAGNTCTACAGCCATTTAGCAATTCAAGTCCTGGGCTTTCTTTTCCAGATCCTTTGGTGTTTAATTCCCAATAGGCGCTCAGGCACAGTTTCACTTATCAACTAAGTAAAAATAATAAATAGTGATGACAGAAATGAAATGAATAGTGATGTGTCTGGACAGTTTCAAACATTTTTCATTTCATTCCTCTCAACTGCTTGTTATTCTTATTCAGTTGATCTGTAATGTAAAACATTGCTATTTTATTTAAATTTAGCACAAGGTCCAGAATGTGTTGGGAATCATTTCCCCCAAGAATATGTGATTGATTTTCAGACTCTACATATCATTTTGGAACAACCTCCAGTGAAGGAGAAGGAATTCCCCAAAATTCAGAGGAACTTCCGCTGTAGGCCTGGATGCCCAATTAGGCTAGGAACTGGTTCACACAAGGCCCGCAGAGCATCTTCTCCCAAGGGCTGTGCTTGCAATGGTGGTACCACCTGAGGCTAGCCTGATTTTTATCTTGGGCATTAAAAGATGGTCAGAAGTCTGGGGAATAGAGTGTGTGGTATGGTCTTGACTGATTGTAGGGAGATGGTGTAATAAAGTGAGTAAGATCATGGGCTCTTTAAACATACAGATCTGGTTTACATCTGGCCTTTACCAGGGTCTGTGACTTTGTGAAAATTACTGTTTGATCCTTAGTGCCCTCATTTGTGGAAATCAGGATCTTAAATAGTTACTGCCTTAGCGATCTGTTGTGAGAATTGAGAGGAAGTTAGCTATGCCAGATAACATTTTAATCAACCTATCGATCATAGCTAATATGAATGGAACTCTGTAGAAAGGGAATTTACTCTAGGTTTTCCCTCAGGGTTTCTTCCTTGTTACACACTTGCTGTAAAATAAAATGTCAATGCCAGGTCTATGCCTAGAAGAGTAGGTAGATCATGGGTTTCGGTGTCTTACATGCCTGACTTCTGCCTCTTACAGGCTGTTTGAGCTTGTGGAGTCACGTCACATCTTCTGGACTGAATTTACCCATCTATTAAGCAAATAGTGATAATAATGCCTACACTAGGGTGGTTGTAGAATTTAAATAAGGTGTTTTTTTAATGTCAGGTACAGCACCTGGCAGAATACTAGACACACAGAGAAGAAGCTGCTGTTTTAATTCATTTTTATTGAAACATAGTTGCTTTGCAATGTTGTGTTAGCTTCTCCTGCATAGCGAAAGAATTCAACCGTATGCATACATATATCCCCTCCTTTCAGACTTTCCTTCTATTCAGGTCACCGCAGTGTGCTAAGTAGAGTTCCTTGTGCTATATAGTATGTCCCCATCAATTGTCTGTTTTATACGTAATATCAATATTGTATGTGGGTCAACCCCAGTCTAGTGAGGAAGTGTTTGATTACACACTTGGAATAATTTTTCTTGCAGTAAAATTGGGGGGTCAAGAAAGAAATATTCTTTGAATTTTCTTTTGATTCAAAGAAATGGAAAAATAAATAAATCGGACCCCTAGTGAATTCCCTGGTGTGTGTGTGGGTGGGTGGGGGGAGAAGCTCAGCATAAAGTATTACTGCTTTATCAATTAGTTGCTTCATAATGGCCAAGTCAAGTGAAACCAAAGTGAGCTTTCTGTTTCAGATGCTGTTAAGAGGGGTGAGACGAAATGGCGCTTTGTGCTCAAATCTGTTTTATTGGCTACTTGGACAGGAGAGAAGGCCCCAACATTTTCCCTTTCTTATCTTTTCTAAAGGCAAGAATGGGGGTTTTGACTCACTTTCAGGGTTTTTTTTTTCTTTCTCTCTCTAACTGAAATTCACATGCCAGGGTTTGGGTTTTGTTTTTTGTTTTTGTAAACCTCTCCCCTATGTTCTTAGGACTGAAATGTCAGCTGCTTTTTCTGGCTACATGGAGCTGGAGCCTCCTGTCGTCATAGCAATGAAAGCGTATAGAGAGACTCAAGTTTCACAACCCTCTCTGTGAAATCACTCTTAGTCGGCTTTAAAAAGCCTTCTTTAGAAATGGAGCCTCCCGTCCTGGCTTCTTTCCTTCCTATTATGCAACCAACTTATGTACACCAGCGGCAGTAGCCAAACATTTCCTTTAAAGAGTCAATGAATGGATGTAAAGACAATGAACAAGAAAGTTACTAAATGGTGACCATTTTACTGTGGAGTGCAGGGAACTACCACCGGGAAGGCCAAGGAGGAAAATAAAGCAAGGACCTCACTTTCTAGCACAGGCTGCACATCCCACAATAGAGCCATTTTCCGAGTTCCCACCACCTCCTCCCAGCTTCACCATGAGCTTATCCAAGTGGTTATCAATCAAGGGGCTACAGGGGCAGGTTTCCTGGAATCCTGGCACTCAGACTCTCTAGATTTTTATCGTCTCCACTGTTCACCTCATCCTCCCATATATAAAAGAAAGATAATAGTGGTCATAAATTTGTCATGGGAATTGAATGAGCTACTGTGTGTAAGACTCTCATTACAGATTCTGACCAGTGGTAAAGGTTGGCTGTGAAGCTCACCAAGCCTCAGTTCCCTGTGCATCTTAAATGGGAATAATAGCTAACTCATAGATTGTTATAGGGTTCACTGAAACAATGGATGGAAGTGCTCAAGAAGTCGTAGCTCTTTTAATATTCTTCTCATTAGGTCTAACTCTGATAAGAATGACCTTTTTGACCCTTGAATTTCCCAGTAAGTAAACTATAATGAAAACAGGCCTCAGAATTGCCACTGTATAAACATGAACCCTTGAGTGTCTTAAGAGAATAAAAGGGAATAATTGAGGATTTTTACATTTATAAAGAGTAAACAAAAATTCTTCTCATCTTAATTAATGCTAGGGCAAAAGGTATCAAAGCATCTTATCTTTAATTAAAATGCTTTTTTTTTTTAGTTTCTGGCAAACCAGTGGTTAAACTCTGTGCTTCCACCATAGAGGGCAATGGTTTGATCCCTGGTCAGGAAACTAAGATCCTGCTTGCCACATGGTGCAGCCAAAAAAAGAAAAAAAATCCATTTTAGTTTCCTCAGTGTTGAAATATAACTTATTTCTTCAGGTCATGAAACAAATAATATTTTTATCTTACATCTCAAATGACTAATACGATGGCTTAAGCATGAGTTGAGCAAACTCCGGGAGATAGTGAAGGACAAGGAAGCCTGGTGTACTGCAGTCCATGGGGTCACAAAGAGTTGGACACAGCTGAGCGAATGAACAACAATTCTGTGTGAAATGCCTGGAATACTACAGGTGCAAACAGAGAGGGGTTGTGTTCTTGTAGCACTTACTATGTAGTTAGGGAAACAGGTATTAATCAAATAATCACAGTAATAAAAAGTGGAAAAATATGTATTTTTGTTAAGAACATATGTGTGTGTGTATGTGCAATTGAATCACTTGGCTGTACAGCAGAAATTAACACAAAATTGTAAATCAACTAGATTTTTATAATTTTTTAAAAAAATATATCTTTGCCCAAACATAAAGTGCCAAACAAAAAGCTACCTTCATTTTTCTAATGAAAAGATCCTCAAGCAAAGTCTTTGGCCAGCCTAAGTGCACAAATGGATACTGTATTGTAATGTATACCTAGGACACTTACTCTATTGTTACAGATACATTATTTTAAATCTCATATCATTTTAAATATTTTATGCTTCTAAAAATAATTTTTCCCATTCTCCTATTTCCTGAAACGACGTTGTTAAAACTCTCTCTGTCCATCTTTAGCATCATTGTGTTCACCAGATCCACTCTGTAATTATCTAACAGAGAACAGGGCATCATCCATCTTCTGCAAGTCACTTCTCAGAAATCTGCTGATGCTGCAGATTTGAGCCCCAGGCATAAATTCTCATCCTCTGGTTATGATCTCTACATTTAATTACCTACTATATGACTTTTTTCCAGTGCTATTTAAAGGGCTTATTTAAAACCACCTGAGTCTATAAAGTGTGGTTTTCTAAAACTGTGATTCCAACACTGGCAAAAATGAAGTCATGCCTCAGGNGCTTCTAAAAATAATTTTTCCCATTCTCCTATTTCCTGAAACGACGTTGTTAAAACTCTCTCTGTCCATCTTTAGCATCATTGTGTTCACCAGATCCACTCTGTAATTATCTAACAGAGAACAGGGCATCATCCATCTTCTGCAAGTCACTTCTCAGAAATCTGCTGATGCTGCAGATTTGAGCCCCAGGCATAAATTCTCATCCTCTGGTTATGATCTCTACATTTAATTACCTACTATATGACTTTTTTCCAGTGCTATTTAAAGGGCTTATTTAAAACCACCTGAGTCTATAAAGTGTGGTTTTCTAAAACTGTGATTCCAACACTGGCAAAAATGAAGTCATGCCTCAGGAATAATTACTAAATCTGCTTTAAATATCTTCATCTCTTTTTTTCTTGTCCAGGTGACCTTATTAAGATCAAAAATAAGCTTTGCTTGAGATCATTTCAGGCCGTTTACCTGAAATGGTACTTTGTTGTTGAAAATGAAATAACTGAGACCGTGACCTTTCATGTAGGAGACATCAGAAGTACTAGAATATAAGGCAAATCCCTCTTTTCTATGGCTTGATCTGGGGAGAGGGGAGTTTGCATTATATGGAGCATGAATTGTGTATAACTATATGCTGATTGATAAGTATTAAGAAGGCAAAGCACCTTTGTTCTAAGAATGTATANTTCTTGCCTGGAGAATCCCATAGATGGAGGAGCCTGGTAGGCTACAGTCCATGGGTTTGCAAAGAGTTGGACACCACTGAGCGACTTCACCTTCACTTTATGTTGTTAGAGTTTATGATTTTTTAAAACTCTGATGACTGTAAAATCACTACACAAAGTCCAGTGTACAACTGTTGCTATTAAACATAAATATGCTTTTGGAGTAGAAAATGCATGTACACAACATAAACTTCAGAAAGGACAAGAGCATATATAGTAGAAAATAAATCTTCCCCCAAACTCCATCCCTCAGCCTTCTAACTCTCTGGCCTGTTTGTGTGTTTTTCAGATATATGTAACTACATAGAATGTATGAATTGACCAAAAGGTTTTCCCATAACATTGTGGAAAAACGCAAATGAACTTTTTGGCCAACCCAGTATGTAATAAAACATTAAGGCAATTCATTCCATTGCACTTCTTCTGTCTCAGTAGGTTCTACACATTTTACAAACTTAATGTTAATTATTTCATTTTTACCATAAGCCCTGTTTCTGTAGATCCCACAAACATAGGTTTGGGTGGCAACTTGAAGAGCTTCCATTCCCAATGTCAAGGGCCTATCAATTGCAATGGTCCCATCACAACTGCTCTAAGGGGCTTGGGGAACATCTATTACTATATCAAGTGGTATTCTTCTAGAGTTTCCTAGAAGCTTGTGGACTAGGTCCTATTATTATCTGTCATGGTACCATCAGGCAAACAGTCAGCACTCCAGGTATTTCAAATAGGAAGGGGTTTAATGCAGGGAATTAGAGGCTTTCATGACTCTGGGAAAGCTGCAGCAAAGACGGTGGTGAGAATCTCTTTCAGGAAGTCTAGAAATACAGGGATCATAAGGAAGCTACTGCCATTATGACATTTACTGCCATCTCAGCTGCTTGTAAAGCAATGGGAGGATTTTCAGACCACCCACTCGAAAGCTATAGGCAAAATCCCAAGTCAGCAATTCCATCTGCTGCTGCCCATACTTTTGCCCGTAACTGCCTCTAGAAGAGGCTTCCCTGGTGGTTCAGATGGTAAAGAATCTGCCTGCAATGCAGGAGACCTGGGCTCAACCCCTGGGTTGGGAAGATTCCTTGGAGGAGGGCATGGCAACCACCCCCACCCCCACCCCGCCCACTATTCTTGCCTGAAGAATCCCTATGGACAGAGGAACCTGGCAAGCCACAGTCCATGAGGTCACAAAGAGTCAGACATGAATGACTGAGTAAGCACTCAGCCTCTAGAAGACAATGGCTTCTCCTCTTNCCCACTATTCTTGCCTGAAGAATCCCTATGGACAGAGGAACCTGGCAAGCCACAGTCCATGAGGTCACAAAGAGTCAGACATGAATGACTGAGTAAGCACTCAGCCTCTAGAAGACAATGGCTTCTCCTCTTCCCTACCAGGTCTCATGCAAGTGCCTCTCATTCTGGGAGTCTAAGACAACATGTTCTCCTGTGGGAAAAGACAGATACCGAATAGCTACAAACAGCAACTAAAAGGATTTTCAACATGCCCGAAACTCAACTGAATAATTTGTGGTGGGCTTCCCAGGTGGCACTAGTGGTAAAGAATCCACCTGCCAGTTCAGGAGATGCAAGAGACAAGGGTTCGATCCCTGGGTCGGGAAAGTCCCCTGGAGTAGGAAATAGCACCCTACTCCTGTATTCTTGACTGGAAAATTCCATGGACAGAGGAGCCTGGCTAGCTACAGTCCATGGGGCCCCAAAGAGTCAGAATCAACTGAGCACTCTCCCTCGATACATAGGTGATTTTATTACTTAACTTTATAGTATTACATTCTGCCTCTATTAGAGGCAGACCCCATGAGAATTGGTTGGATAGCTATGATGTACTTCATAAATTTTATATAGGGTAACAGTAATTAAAACCCATTATTGATTGGGAGATTTCTGCAGAAACTAAGGCCTGTGGCCAGGTCTTTGTTATGTAAGTGAACATTGAAACATCTCTGGCCAATAAGGCTGGGTAACAAAAGATGGATTAATCTCTGGTCATTAAGTTGTTAAGCATCTATTTTACCATCCAAGATCACCAAGTATGTGAGACAAACTTTGGGAAGAGTAACAGAAAAGGAAGGAAAAGACTGATTTCCTATTCTCAAGCAAGCAAGCTTTATTCTTTCAACAAACTTTGAGATCCAACTATATGTCCATATCAGAAACCCGAGGAAAGCAGAACTTGATATGGATTCGTACATATGAAATCAAGGGATAAAAATCTGAATATGAAACAAATTTATGGTTACTAAAGGGGAAAGGTGGGGGAGACAGACAAACTGGGAGTTTGAGATTGACATGTACACACGACTATATTTAAAATAGATAACCCACAAGGATCTACTGTATGGCACAGGAAACTCTGCTCAATATTCTATAATAACCTAAACGGGGAAAAAAATTTGAAAAAGAATAGATATATGTTTATGCAATAACTGAATTGCTTCGCTGTTCACCTGAAACACAACATTGAAAATCAACTATAGTCCAATAAAAAAATAAAAATTAAAAAAAACATACTATTTCATAAAAGATAAGTACAAATTTCAAGATAGAGATTACTTATGGGGAGAGTGGGGGTACAGGCAGTTTAAACTGGATGAAATGTCTGTTTGTATATTTTACTTTTATTGTTCCCTCTGACTGAAATATTTCATAATAAAGAGTGTCAGAAACCGATGTTGGGCTGTGCTCGATCTTGGGTCAGAAGAGTTTCTTGGGAACCAATCTTTGTGGCGCTAATCAACTAGATCAAGGAAAGAAATTATACATGCTGCAATAAAAGATAAATTTAGTGTTGGCATAAACTTTTCATTTTGAAATCAAGGTGTTCAACTTGAAATCTTTCTGGCTTTGGGAGGGAAGATAGAATAAAGCTAAAGTCCTACCTTTTTGTGATTCTACATCCAACAGAACACTCTACAGACCAAAAATGCAAGTATAAAGGGATATAAGGTAGGGAGGTGAGCAGCACGAGATGGGGTTTTGCACAGAAGAAGGAAAGGGAAAGAAAAGAAGGGGGGAAAAGGGCAAGCATTCAAAATTCACTTACAGTTAGGGATATATATATATATATAAAATGCCCTGGATAATTAAAAGACAAGATATGTTCCCTGGCCTCAAGGGACCTAAGACAGGATTTGCTCAAAGGCTCAGAGGTGTCTAGAAGGAGAATAAGTTTGCCATGTGCTTTACAAGAATAGTCTCATT
>SJYW01009298.1:1343317-1360636 GCA_006410735.1 Raphicerus campestris | reverse complement strand
ACAGTCCATGAGGTCACAAAGAGTCAGACATGAATGACTGAGTAAGCACTCAGCCTCTAGAAGACAATGGCTTCTCCTCTTCCCTACCAGGTCTCATGCAAGTGCCTCTCATTCTGGGAGTCTAAGACAACATGTTCTCCTGTGGGAAAAGACAGATACCGAATAGCTACAAACAGCAACTAAAAGGATTTTCAACATGCCCGAAACTCAACTGAATAATTTGTGGTGGGCTTCCCAGGTGGCACTAGTGGTAAAGAATCCACCTGCCAATTCAGGAGATGCAAGAGACAAGGGTTCGATCCCTGGGTCGGGAAAGTCCCCTGGAGTAGGAAACAGCACCCTACTCCTGTATTCTTGACTGGAAAATTCCATGGACAGAGGAGCCTGGCTAGCTACAGTCCATGGGGCCCCAAAGAGTCAGAATCAACTGAGCACTCTCCCTCGATACATAGGTGATTTTATTACTTAACTTTATAGTATTACATTCTGCCTCTATTAGAGGCAGACCCCATGAGAATTGGTTGGATAGCTATGATGTACTTCATAAATTTTATATAGGGTAACAGTAATTAAAACCCATTATTGATTGGGAGATTTCTGCAGAAACTAAGGCCTGTGGCCAGGTCTTTGTTATGTAAGTGAACATTGAAACATCTCTGGCCAATAAGGCTGGGTAACAAAAGATGGATTAATCTCTGGTCATTAAGTTGTTAAGCATCTATTTTACCATCCAAGATCACCAAGTATGTGAGACAAACTTTGGGAAGAGTAACAGAAAAGGAAGGAAAAGACTGATTTCCTATTCTCAAGCAAGCAAGCTTTATTCTTTCAACAAACTTTGAGATCCAACTATATGTCCATATCAGAAACCTGAGGAAAGCAGAACTTGATATGGATTCGTACATATGAAATCAAGGGATAAAAATCTGAATATGAAACAAATTTATGGTTACTAAAGGGGAAAGGTGGGGGAGACAGACAAACTGGGAGTTTGAGATTGACATGTACACACGACTATATTTAAAATAGATAACCCACAAGGATCTACTGTATGGCACAGGAAACTCTGCTCAATATTCTATAATAACCTAAACGGGGAAAAAAATTTGAAAAAGAATAGATATATGTTTATGCAATAACTGAATTGCTTCGCTGTTCACCTGAAACACAACATTGAAAATCAACTATAGTCCAATAAAAAAATAAAAATTAAAAAAAACATACTATTTCATAAAAGATAAGTACAAATTTCAAGATAGAGATTACTTATGGGGAGAGTGGGGGTACAGGCAGTTTAAACTGGATGAAATGTCTGTTTGTATATTTTACTTTTATTGTTCCCTCTGACTGAAATATTTCATAATAAAGAGTGTCAGAAACCGATGTTGGGCTGTGCTCGATCTTGGGTCAGAAGAGTTTCTTGGGAACCAATCTTTGTGGCGCTAATCAACTAGATCAAGGAAAGAAATTATACATGCTGCAATAAAAGATAAATTTAGTGTTGGCATAAACTTTTCATTTTGAAATCAAGGTGTTCAACTTGAAATCTTTCTGGCTTTGGGAGGGAAGATAGAATAAAGCTAAAGTCCTACCTTTTTGTGATTCTACATCCAACAGAACACTCTACAGACCAAAAATGCAAGTATAAAGGGATATAAGGTAGGGAGGTGAGCAGCACGAGATGGGGTTTTGCACAGAAGAAGGAAAGGGAAAGAAAAGAAGGGGGGAAAAGGGCAAGCATTCAAAATTCACTTACAGTTAGGGATATATATATATATATAAAATGCCCTGGATAATTAAAAGACAAGATATGTTCCCTGGCCTCAAGGGACCTAAGACAGGATTTGCTCAAAGGCTCAGAGGTGTCTAGAAGGAGAATAAGTTTGCCATGTGCTTTACAAGAATAGTCTCATTAAAAAAAAAAAAAAAAAAGGAATAGTCTCATTTTTCAATTCACACACTAACCTTACAAGGCAAGCACTGCTGAGCTTATGTTTCAGGTAAGGAAACCAAGGCACAAAGAATTTCCGTAACTTGCTCCCTTCCAGCAAGAACTAGAACCAGGAGTTTATGTCGGCACCATTCTTCCTAGAAATTTTTTGGTTTTTGGTGGCACTGCACGGCATGTGGGATCTTAGTTCCCAGTACAAGGACTGAACATGCATCCCCTGTGTTGGAAGCACAGAGAATTTTTTTTATTAAGACTTTTTTTTTGGATGTAGACCATTTTTAAAGTCTTTATTGCATTTGCTACAATATTGCTTATATGTTTTATGTTTTGGTCATGAGGCATGTGGGATCTTAGCTCTCTCAGNAATACTGCTATGCCCATAGAGTTAATAAATGTAAATAAACAAGGATAATAATCCACCATTCAGTGACCCTCAATAGCCCCAAAAGTAATGTATTTTTACTTGATTCAAGTTGAGTTACCTAATTATCTGTATAAAACGATAGAGACACAGAGGAAAGATGACCTAAAATCTACAGAAGTCAGAATTATCTTGATTATGGGTCAAAGAAAACCTGTTGCTGTTTTCAAGACACCATGATTGGTCAAATCTTCATACTGCCTCTCTTCTTGTTGTTTATTCACTAAGTCGTGTCTGACTCTTTGTGACCACATGGACTATAACCCTCCAGGATGCTCTGTCCATGGGATTTCCCAGATAAGAATATTGGAGTGGGTTGCCCTTTCCTTCTCCAGGGGATTTTATTTCCTGATCAAACTTATGTCTCCTGCTTTGGCAGGTGGATACTTGACCAGGAAAGTCCCTCAGGCTGCCTTAGCACAGTGGAATCATTTTTAACTCTCAAACCATTTGTTCAGTAGATTTCACAGCCTTTTATTGGGGGACCAAACAACTTTGAGCTAAATCTAAATCGACAAACCATTCTGTTGGAATTCACAAGGAGCAAAACACAGATGCTGAACCCCAGGTGTCTTCTTTCCTTCTCTTTTCCTTCCTTGCTTCCTGGTTCCAGCACACATAACAGCAGGCTTTTAAGGGGATAGAGATTAAGCTCTTTCTAGGACAACATTTCAATGATTTCTAAAATATAGGCAGAGAAAACTATGGAAAGCTTTTGTTTTAAACCAGGAGCTTAGCGCTTTTGGCATAGACCTTGGCATGCCCAGTGGTCTTGCATCAGTATCTTTTTAGATAAGCACAGCGGGACAGAGAGGTGGAAAGTGCCAGCATCAGCTCACCTATATAAACAGATGATTGATGTCTTCCTGTGATAGGAAAACAATGCAAAGTGATTGACTTCTGAAGTAAATGTTTTCTTATAATTTGAAAAATAACCTGGGTAGAAAGTTGGAGATTACCACGGCCTGAGATCCGGATATGATTAACTTCTTTTCTTTCTCAAAAGGTGACACACAAAATTCCAGCCCATGCGTCCTCTAAATTTGTTTCTTTGTTGCTTTCTCTTTACCAAATCTTGTGTTTAGATGGTGCCCACAATAAGGTCTGACGTTGTACTCATGGCTGGAGGTGGCCAACTCACCTCACACTTTCCAGCATCTTGTTAGAGGGGTTAATATCTCTAGAGATCCATAGCCAGTTATTAATACGGTGTGTACATGTCAGTGCCAGGAAACCCAAAATAGCCATTGTCCAAAAACAATGAACAACAGATTCCTTTGTGCAGTAGTTTTCATCCAAAATACAATTTTGTTTTAATTTGGCTAAGTAGATTACTCTTGACTGGGCAAATTTCTACCCATTCTGGGACTAATCGTCTAAAACCAGTATTTTTAGAAGTGTTCAGTCAGCCTAAGCTAATGAGTTGTGTTTCCTTTGATGTGGGAAAGGAAAAGAACAGAGAGACTCATTTACGTCCCAAGTCTCCAGATTAATCCTGGTGTCAGGACATTCTAGAGACTTCATGAAAAGGGAAATGGAAGAGCAAAGTGAAAAATGCCAAGTTCCAACTCAAAACACTCCCGGAGCTAGTTGCCCATATTTCTTTCTAAAATTGTTCTATTCTATAACACCTTCAAATCCTGTGTGAAATCATTTTAATTGAGTGCTAACCACACGTAACATCCTGTAATTTTTTATTGTCTCCAAAGATAAGGACTGATATGTTCCATTTAAAAAGAAATATGTACACTTGTTAAGATATGTAAGGGAGGAAAAACTTTTTCCTCTACCCTCTTATGTTAAGTAATTGGGGTCTGCAAATTAAACTGACCAAATACAGATTAATAGGAGAAAAGGGTTATTCCCACATATAGAGAAGCCAACATAGGTTCAGTTCAGTTCAATTCAGTCACTCAGTCGAGTCCAACTCTTTGCAGCCCCATGGACTGCAGCACACCAGCCTTCTCTGTCCATCACCAACTCCCGGAGTTTACTCAGACTTATGTCCATTCAGTCAGTGATGCCATCCAACTATCTCATCCTCTGTTGTCCCCTTCTCCTCCTACCTTCAATCTTTCCCAGCATCAGGGTCTTTTCCAATGAGTCAGTTCTTTGCATCAGGTGGCCAAATATTGGAGTTTCGGCTTCAGCATCAGTTTTTCCAATGAATATTCAGGACTGACTTCCTTTAGGATGGACTGGTTGGATCTCTTTGCAGTCCAAGGGACTCTCAAGAGTCTTCTCCAACACCACAGTTCAAAAGCATCAATTTTTGATGCTTGCACTCAGCCTTCTCTATAGTCCAGCTCTCACATCCATACATGACCACTGGAAAAACCATAGCTTTGATGGATCTTTGTTGATAAAGTAATGTCTCCGCTTTTTCCTTAACCTGTTAAAGTCTTACCTACCTAACACAGTGGGAGAAAGAAAAGGAAGAGAAACAGCTTCCATTGGAAAAGCAAGAAGGTTTCTTTAGGAAAGACAAATACTTTTTAGAACAAATGAGATAAGAGTTTGTGATACTTGTCTATAAAGACATAAGTGGTTTTTGGTCTCCTTCAAAGTCATAGAGCTCCCCTGAAGAGGAGTAGATCTTATGGTAGATTCACTCTTGGTCTCTCTTCTGGGAGTAGAAGCCACACTGAAGAGGGAATTTATATGACCGTTCTCACTTCACAAATTTTCTGTTTGTAGTTAGGCAAGGGAAGCTCTGAGAACGTTTCTTTTTGCTTCTATTGAATTTCAAATGTCTTCATCCTAATAATCTGTATATCAACTCTAGGATTCTGAATGTGTCCCTATAGCTACTATAGAAAGACTTGAAACAGGGCAGGACAGGGGAGCAGGAGGAAGCTTTGTTGGCAGTGTATCTGAATTATATTTAAACCCATGAATCCTAAATTTGAATCAAAGACTGTGTGGTTTAAAATCCCAGCAAGGAAATGATGGATCCAGGAAGGAAAACTGAATTTGTGGACTTGAGTGTGTTTCAGTCGTGTCTGACTCTCTGCGACCCCATGGGCTGTAGCCCTTCAGGTTCCTCTGCCCGTGAGATTTTTCAGCAGGAATAGTGGAATGGGTTGCCATTCCCTTCTCCAGGGAATCTGAGAAGAGTGAAATTAAGGGGTGATTTACTAAGAAGTGAGAAGGGTATAGCAAAGTCACAATGGGTTGTAGGAATAGACCAGGAAGAGCTAAACTTGTCTAAAGCAGGGAGAGGAAGACTTTTTGAACTCAGAAAATGCTGTGTGGAGAAGGACACTGATCTTCAGGTGAGGGACATAGTCACCAAGAGGGTGCTGAGAATATATGTTCCCTGATTTTACTCTCCTCCTTCCCTCCAATCTCTCCTGACAATGCACCCCATTGGCTGAACCCAGCAGAAAGCATCATGCAAGAAAACCTGCTGATGCAGTTCACACAGGCCCTGGGCAGCTCAGGACGAAGACCGCTGGAGAGTGGGTGTGGAATGACTCTAAGATGTGCGGATGTTCAGAGGAACAAAATCTCTTCCCAACGTGGGAAAGGCAGAATGCACAGCCGTAGACCAGCTGTGTCTTCTCCTTGCTTGAAAGAATTTTCTAGAACGTCCCCTCTGACAGCATAAATAAGCCTAGGGTTTNTATCTTGATTATGGGTCAAAGAAAACCTGTTGCTGTTTTCAAGACACCATGATTGGTCAAATCTTCATACTGCCTCTCTTCTTGTTGTTTATTCACTAAGTCGTGTCTGACTCTTTGTGACCACATGGACTATAACCCTCCAGGATGCTCTGTCCATGGGATTTCCCAGATAAGAATATTGGAGTGGGTTGCCCTTTCCTTCTCCAGGGGATTTTATTTCCTGATCAAACTTATGTCTCCTGCTTTGGCAGGTGGATACTTGACCAGGAAAGTCCCTCAGGCTGCCTTAGCACAGTGGAATCATTTTTAACTCTCAAACCATTTGTTCAGTAGATTTCACAGCCTTTTATTGGGGGACCAAACAACTTTGAGCTAAATCTAAATCGACAAACCATTCTGTTGGAATTCACAAGGAGCAAAACACAGATGCTGAACCCCAGGTGTCTTCTTTCCTTCTCTTTTCCTTCCTTGCTTCCTGGTTCCAGCACACATAACAGCAGGCTTTTAAGGGGATAGAGATTAAGCTCTTTCTAGGACAACATTTCAATGATTTCTAAAATATAGGCAGAGAAAACTATGGAAAGCTTTTGTTTTAAACCAGGAGCTTAGTGCTTTTGGCATAGACCTTGGCATGCCCAGTGGTCTTGCATCAGTATCTTTTTAGATAAGCACAGCGGGACAGAGAGGTGGAAAGTGCCAGCATCAGCTCACCTATATAAACAGATGATTGATGTCTTCCTGTGATAGGAAAACAATGCAAAGTGATTGACTTCTGAAGTAAATGTTTTCTTATAATTTGAAAAATAACCTGGGTAGAAAGTTGGAGATTACCACGGCCTGAGATCCGGATATGATTAACTTCTTTTCTTTCTCAAAAGGTGACACACAAAATTCCAGCCCATGCGTCCTCTAAATTTGTTTCTTTGTTGCTTTCTCTTTACCAAATCTTGTGTTTAGATGGTGCCCACAATAAGGTCTGACGTTGTACTCATGGCTGGAGGTGGCCAACTCACCTCACACTTTCCAGCATCTTGTTAGAGGGGTTAATATCTCTAGAGATCCATAGCCAGTTATTAATACGGTGTGTACATGTCAGTGCCAGGAAACCCAAAATAGCCATTGTCCAAAAACAATGAACAACAGATTCCTTTGTGCAGTAGTTTTCATCCAAAATACAATTTTGTTTTAATTTGGCTAAGTAGATTACTCTTGACTGGGCAAATTTCTACCCATTCTGGGACTAATCGTCTAAAACCAGTATTTTTAGAAGTGTTCAGTCAGCCTAAGCTAATGAGTTGTGTTTCCTTTGATGTGGGAAAGGAAAAGAACAGAGAGACTCATTTACGTCCCAAGTCTCCAGATTAATCCTGGTGTCAGGACATTCTAGAGACTTCATGAAAAGGGAAATGGAAGAGCAAAGTGAAAAATGCCAAGTTCCAACTCAAAACACTCCCGGAGCTAGTTGCCCATATTTCTTTCTAAAATTGTTCTATTCTATAACACCTTCAAATCCTGTGTGAAATCATTTTAATTGAGTGCTAACCACACGTAACATCCTGTAATTTTTTATTGTCTCCAAAGATAAGGACTGATATGTTCCATTTAAAAAGAAATATGTACACTTGTTAAGATATGTAAGGGAGGAAAAACTTTTTCCTCTACCCTCTTATGTTAAGTAATTGGGGTCTGCAAATTAAACTGACCAAATACAGATTAATAGGAGAAAAGGGTTATTCCCACATATAGAGAAGCCAACATAGGTTCAGTTCAGTTCAATTCAGTCACTCAGTCGAGTCCAACTCTTTGCAGCCCCATGGACTGCAGCACACCAGCCTTCTCTGTCCATCACCAACTCCCGGAGTTTACTCAGACTTATGTCCATTCAGTCAGTGATGCCATCCAACTATCTCATCCTCTGTTGTCCCCTTCTCCTCCTACCTTCAATCTTTCCCAGCATCAGGGTCTTTTCCAATGAGTCAGTTCTTTGCATCAGGTGGCCAAATATTGGAGTTTCGGCTTCAGCATCAGTTTTTCCAATGAATATTCAGGACTGACTTCCTTTAGGATGGACTGGTTGGATCTCTTTGCAGTCCAAGGGACTCTCAAGAGTCTTCTCCAACACCACAGTTCAAAAGCATCAATTTTTGATGCTTGCACTCAGCCTTCTCTATAGTCCAGCTCTCACATCCATACATGACCACTGGAAAAACCATAGCTTTGATGGATCTTTGTTGATAAAGTAATGTCTCCGCTTTTTCCTTAACCTGTTAAAGTCTTACCTACCTAACACAGTGGGAGAAAGAAAAGGAAGAGAAACAGCTTCCATTGGAAAAGCAAGAAGGTTTCTTTAGGAAAGACAAATACTTTTTAGAACAAATGAGATAAGAGTTTGTGATACTTGTCTATAAAGACATAAGTGGTTTTTGGTCTCCTTCAAAGTCATAGAGCTCCCCTGAAGAGGAGTAGATCTTACGGTAGATTCACTCTTGGTCTCTCTTCTGGGAGTAGAAGCCACACTGAAGAGGGAATTTATATGACCGTTCTCACTTCACAAATTTTCTGTTTGTAGTTAGGCAAGGGAAGCTCTGAGAACGTTTCTTTTTGCTTCTATTGAATTTCAAATGTCTTTATCCTAATAATCTGTATATCAACTCTAGGATTCTGAATGTGTCCCTATAGCTACTATAGAAAGACTTGAAACAGGGCAGGACAGGGGAGCAGGAGGAAGCTTTGTTGGCAGTGTATCTGAATTATATTTAAACCCATGAATCCTAAATTTGAATCAAAGACTGTGTGGTTTAAAATCCCAGCAAGGAAATGATGGATCCAGGAAGGAAAACTGAATTTGTGGACTTGAGTGTGTTTCAGTCGTGTCTGACTCTCTGCGACCCCATGGGCTGTAGCCCTTCAGGTTCCTCTGCTCGTGAGATTTTTCAGCAGGAATAGTGGAATGGGTTGCCATTCCCTTCTCCAGGGAATCTGAGAAGAGTGAAATTAAGGGGTGATTTACTAAGAAGTGAGAAGGGTATAGCAAAGTCACAATGGGTTGTAGGAATAGACCAGGAAGAGCTAAACTTGTCTAAAGCAGGGAGAGGAAGACTTTTTGAACTCAGAAAATGCTGTGTGGAGAAGGACACTGATCTTCAGGTGAGGGACATAGTCACCAAGAGGGTGCTGAGAATATATGTTCCCTGATTTTACTCTCCTCCTTCCCTCCAATCTCTCCTGACAATGCACCCCATTGGCTGAACCCAGCAGAAAGCATCATGCAAGAAAACCTGCTGATGCAGTTCACACAGGCCCTGGGCAGCTCAGGACGAAGACCGCTGGAGAGTGGGTGTGGAATGACTAAGATGTGCGGATGTTCAGAGGAACAAAATCTCTTCCCAACGTGGGAAAGGCAGAATGCACAGCCGTAGACCAGCTGTGTCTTCTCCTTGCTTGAAAGAATTTTCTAGAACGTCCCCTCTGACAGCATAAATAAGCCTAGGGTTTTCACCCTATTTTCAAGGAACTCCCCAAACCTCAGCCATGAAATCCATTAGGGTTTAATGTATCTACGGCTTTCACAGAAGGCAGATAAGGAGTAACATTTCACCACTGGGGTGGGCAGTTGTTCTCTGATTCAGCATGTTGGCCACGTGAGAAGCCACCGTGAGCATGAACTGAATTCTGAAGGGACTTCTGCTTGGAGTGAGTGCTTTCATTAGCAGTTCTCAAAACTACTCCTCAAAGCCCATCATTGTTCCTGAACACCATGAGAATGAGGTTACTTGGAACTGTTCTTAGGTATGACTTGCTGTTTTTCTTAATCCTGGAAAAGAACAACCCCAGTGAATGATTCTTGGTACATTCACAGAGCCAAAAGCACTTGAAATTCTTTTCCCAACTAGCTGAACTCAACAACCGACTTACTCTGTTAACAAAAGAGCAGAGACAATTTCCATTGAATCCAAAGAGGTATTATGTGCTGGAAGAGTTTAACTAATAAGGAAAATTCAAATAAGAGCAGTCAAAGGAGAAAGCTAAGAACCTGGCGTTGAGAGAAAAGACATTCCAAGGAGGTTGAGAACAAAATAAATTAGGGGGTTGAGAGAGGAACTAAACACAGGCCAAGAATAGGACTAATGTAACTGATCACTTCAGGGGCTAGGTCGGCTTTGAAAGGTGACTCGTCATGCTACTAGCAAATCACTTAGATATTAATTCTGTAATTGACAAGTGCCACAGGCCTTTAGGTGAGCCATATTCAGGAGTGGATTCAGAACTTGCGAACCAGAAGTTGACACATGTGGGCCCTTCTTTTTTAAAAATAGAAAAATCGAAAGCAGGCATAGGGTTTTGTAAGAAGCCTGCACAAGTAGGGAGCCCTGGAATTTGAGCTTCTCGGCTTTGTGGCACATCCACCTCTGACCGTACTCAGAAGTCTGTGCCTCAAAGGATATGCAAGAAAAGGGAGAGGAATGAATAAATGTAAGTACAAGAAACCCCCTCATTCACAGAGAAAGAGGAAATTGACAAATATCAGAATATGATTTGAGGAAAGAAAAATAAATACAGCCCAAGTCATTTCTCCCCTACACCCCAGGGCAGGGAGGGGTGGTGATTTTCCAGAGGACTGTCAAATGCCTCAGGAGAACAGAGCACTGCCTCCAGGAGTCCATCCCATGTGAAGTTGTGAAATGAGACCGAGGTTGCTCCATGTTTAAAGAATCCGCCTCCCAATGCAGGAGATGCAGGTTCAAGCTTTGGGTTGGGACATCCCCTGGAGGAGGAAGTGACAACCCACTCCAGTATTCTTGCCTGGAAAATCCCATAAAGAGACAAGCCTGGCGGACTACAGTCCATGGGATCACAAAGTTGGGCATAACTTAGTGGCTGAGCATGCACACGTGGGATTAGTGGGTGGCCAACTAAGATAAGGAGCTCTGAAAGGAATGATGAAGAGATGTCGAAACAGGGTTATCGCACAGTCTTGCCTAAAATAAGTCTGTGAGGATCCTCTAAATATAGTTAAAATAATCCCTCAATTACACATTACAGGATGGAAAGAATGTACTAATTTCTCCTGAGCTAGAAAGAGAGAGATCCTTGAGAAGGTCAAAACCACCCCTTTGGAAATCTTGCATCTTTTGGCTTGCATGCTCCTCATTCACAACTGGACACAGTGGTCAGAAGGATGTGCAGGAAGCTCTCATTGAATGGATGGATGGATGGATGGATGGATACTCTATAAAGCAGAAGTGAGGTGACAAGTGGGAATATGTGAATTATGCATGGGTGAAATATTTACGATAGTACCTGGCACATAGTAAAATCTCAAAAAAGACAAATAAGCCACTGCATCAGTTTATATTAACCAGCCAAGAATGAGAACCTATTTTTTCAATAAAATAATACATTGTTGAATATAAGTGATTCTACTTCTAAAGAATATTTCACTCAAAATATTTAATGCCCATGACAATGCTCCATTGCTGCTTACAAATCGTGACTTTCAAATAATACTTATTGCACAATTTCTCAAGATTTTGTGGGTTAGGAGTCTGGGCAGGTCACTCAGGGATACGGAGTTGGCAGGTGAGCTGCTCTGCAGAGTCCACAGTGGCTCCGCTCAGACACACTGTGCCTTTGCAAGCTTTGCAAGCTGGGGTCAGCAGGGATCATTGAACAGTGTCTACAGTAGGGTGACAGTCTCTTACAAAATGGCTTGGAACTCCCAAAGCAAAATGTTCTGAGAAATTCAGGTCAAAATTCCAAGGCTTCTTATGAGCTAACCTCCAAAGTCCCAGGACATCACTTCCACTTCAATCATTTGGTCAAGTAAGCCACTGAAGGCAGTCCAGATTCAAGGGGAGAATTTGACTTCACTTCTCAATAGAAGATGCAGCAAAAAATTTACAGTCATCATTATTATACCATATGTTTATACATATTAAATGAAAAATGTTAGAAATTGTCTCAAGACAACTGCTCACATTAATTAGAATAGAGTTGACATTGGTGGGTGTTTAGTTCTTAATGGAAGACCTGTTTCTGCCATATCAATGTTTCATATGTGTATTTGTTTTGGTGGTCTATGGGCCAGCCAGAAGATCTCCAGGCATTTGAAATTTCAAATCCTGGGCTTCTGCAGAAAGGCTATACCTATAAAACAGAGTCTAGCAATCATCTTGTAAAACCCCAGAGTTCTCCTACAAATTTGGTAATAAGACACTTTGTTTCTAAAAGACGGAAAAGGCTCTCCTTGAATTTCCCTACCATCTCTCATCTTTAACCTCTGTATTCCCATGGTGGGTGGTGGGGGAATGGGACAAAGGGAAGGAAATAATAACTTATGGAATTCCCTGGTGGTGCAGTGATTAGGACTCCATGCTTTCACTGCTAAGAGCCTAAATTCAATCTTTGGATGGAAAGCTAAGGTCCTGCAAGTCAGGTGGCACAGCCAAGAAAAAATAATGATAATAATTTAAGAATTCCAAGTAAAAGGATGAATCAAAGTTTCTGTGCATTATTACTTATTATAGTTATTAAGCCATCTTTATGAATATTTCAATGAAATGATATATTTTTCCCATTTTTATAGTTAGTAAAATTGTCAAATGACTAGTTGATCACATTTGAATCTCAAAACAACCCTAAGAGATAAATAGGAAAACTACTATCGTTTTTCCTGGTTTGTAGATGAAGAAGATGGTGACTTGACCAAAGACTCTTGGCTAGTAGAAAGTATATAGTTCAGGTCAGGGAACTTTCCTTGTGGTCTAGTGGCTAAGACACTACTCTCCCAATGCTGGAGTTCCAGGTTCAATCCCTGGTCAGGGAACTAGATCCCACATGTCTCAACTAAGACCCAGCACAGAGCCAAAAAAATAAATAAATGTTTTTTAAAATTTATATAGTTCAGGTCTCGACTTAGATCTTCCAATTCTATACTATACTTAAATTCCAGGGCTCCTTACTTTCAGCTATGCTGCTGCCTTTGAATAAGTTCATACATTTGGGCAAAATAACATTTATCTAATTTCATATAAACACTGAATATTTAAGTCTTTAAGAATAACAACTCTATATTCAAATGTTTTTCTCACTCTTACATTTTTATACAGAGTTTTATTTGCTCTTTCTGCAAAAAAGAATAATTTATATTCTGTAGAGTGCACACCAAATATGAATGTCTCAAAATATATGACTTTTTACTTGCCCAAGAATAAATGGTATTCATCATACTTAGCAAGAACATCATGGGTTTCATTTTCAAAGTATTTTGCAAGCATCAGCTAATTAAACCTGTAGTCTTCAGTCTGACAGTTGTTTTAAAAAAAAAACCTCTCATTTCCCAGAAAAGTTCTCCACTCTGTCTTATTTACACAAATCAGTACATTTGTTCAGTTCTTAAAATAAGAAGCAAAAGGCTGTGAAATTATTTTTGATCAGTATGTTACAAATACAATTAGCTTAGTGAGACAAAAATGCCCAGTGACTAGTCTGAAGGTCAAAGTGGAACACAGCAGGGGAACTTGAGGCCTTTTGCCTTCAAGATACTGGACTATTCCACAAAGCTCTGTCTTTAATAACACAACACAGGCATCTGCTTTACAATTAAAACTTAAGGTGCTTTCCTGCTTGGATCATTCTAAATGATATAACCATAGTCTTCCTTTAAATTTTATTTTTAATTTCATGTGGAAATAAACATCAGACCCCTAAAAAATAGTTCCATCCTGGGACACAGTAAAGAATCAGGGACCATGCAAGAAAGGTTGGGGTTGACTCCCCAAAAGCCTGCATAGCCGACCACTGAAGCTCATACAACAAACTCATCCTGTCTTCATATGTCTTCTCCACAGCTATGCCAACATTCTCAGCATTCTATAGTTCATTTGAGATAAGGCAAATGTGAAAATAGCTCTTAACTAAGACTAGAAAGACACTACTAACTTGCAAATTTTATCTCCTACCGATGGATTAGATGTATGTGCAAAACTAGAATTTAAATGTGTGGAATATAGAGCAAGTGAGTTGGTTTTACTAAGAGAACTAAATGTGAACATATTCTGGAATTAGGACTCCTGAGCAGCTTGAAATCCACAAGGGGAAGAAGACTTGAAAAGAGGGAGGAGAAAAATAAGGAACACTGAAGCCTGATTTCTCTTATACCACACGAAATATAGGGTTTCCCTGATAACTCAGTCAGTAAGGAATCTACCTGCAATGTTGGAGACCTCGGTTTTATTCCTGGGTTGGAAAAATTCCCTGGAAAAGGGAGAGGCTACCCACTCCAGTATTCTTGGGCTTCCTTTGTGGCTCAACTGGTAAAGAATCCGCCCACAAGGTGGGAGACCTGGGTTTGATCCCTGGATTGGGAAGATCCCCTGGAGAAGGGAATAGCTACCCACTCCACTATTCCGGCCTGGAGAATTCCATGGATTGTATAGTCCATGGGGTCTCAAGGAGTCAGATACTGCTTGAGTGACTTTCACTTTCACACTAAATATGAGACATAATGGCTATAATGGTACTATTATTATGGGATTTTTTTTTTTTTTTTTTTTTTTTGCTTACTGGACCTTTGTTGCAGTGCACGAGCTCCGTAGCTGTGGCACCGGGACTTAGTTGAGACATAAGAGATCTTAGTTCCCCGACCATGGATTAAACCAGGCCCTTTGTATTGGGAGCATGGACTCAGCCCGTGGACAACAGGAATGTGGTCCCTATAATGATAATCGTGATGACAAGCACCAGACAGAGCAATAGAAATAATACTCATTTACACGTGTATGTTTCGAATTTACAAAGAGCTTCCCCACCTCCATGGTGCCCTTTGACACTGGATTTGTTATTCCCATTCTGTAGATGAAGTTTGGCGAGATTCAATAATTTGTTCAAAGTAGTATTTACTACTTGGCAGAGCCAAGGCCCAAAGCCAGACTTTGGATTTCTATTCTGCAGCCTGTTCTGTGAAACAGTGTGAAAACCTTGGACTTGGAATCCAGAGTGCCATGTTCTAGTCCTTGCTGCTGCTGCTAAGTCGCTTCATTCGTGTCCGACTCCATGCAACCCCATAGACGGCAGCTCACCAGGTTCCCCCATCCCTGGGATTCTCCAGGCAAGAACACTAGTCCTCAATCACCTCTTAAACCTTTACATGTGTGCTGAGTCACACAGTCGTGTCTGACTCTTTGTGATCCCACGGACTGCAGCCCACCAGGTTCCTCTATCCTTGGGATTCTCCAGACAAGAATACTGGAGTAGCTTGCCATTCCCTTCTCCAGGGAATCTTGCTGACCCAAGGATTGAACCTGGGTCTCCAGAATTGCAGGCAGATTCTTTACCATTTGAGACACCTGGGATATATATAGCCAAATAAGTTAGATACTTCAAGCGTCTGTTTCTTTTCTTTTTTTTTTTTTTGGTCACACCATGCTGCATACGGGATGTTAGTTTCCCAACCAATGATGGAAACCATCCCCCTGCAGTAGAAGTGGAGTCCTAACCATTGGACCGCCAGGGAATTCCCAAGCTTCTGTTTCTTTAGAGTTAAATGTTATCTCTCCTCCTTTCCTTATTGGATAAAATGAGACAGTATGCAAGAAAATATTTTATACACTATGAAATGCTATATAAATGTGAGGAAGGTGTAAATACATCCAACTTAATGAACTGATATTTCTAGGGGCCTCACCTCAACAGATCCCTACAACTAAGCTTTCTTCCCTTTTGTCTGGAAGAACAAAGAATCTCTCCTCTTCTAAGTAGTATCAAAGGCTTCAATTCAGTTCAGTCGTTCAGTCGTGTCCAACTCTTTATGACCCCATGGACTGCAATACTCCAGGCCTCCCTGTCCATCATCAACTCCCAGAGTTTACCCAAATTCATGTCCATTGAGTCAGTGATGCCATCCAACCCTCATCCTCTGTCATTACTGAGCAAATATTTATTAAGGGCTTACTGACATTTTATCATCTTACTTAATCTCCATCATCACTTTACAGATAAAGAGCTGAGGCTTCAGAAAAGCTGAATAATTTACACAAGATTAAACAAATTAAGTACTAAAGCCCAGAAAGCCCCCTTTCAGAGCCTATGCTTTTAATCACTGAGCAATACTGCCTTCCCAATGACTGAGGCAGCTTCTCTGTTTTTCCCCCATTTTCATTATCTATTACTGCATAACAATCCACCCCAAAATCAAACGGCTTCAACCCGATCCCCTTATTTGCACATGATTCCGCAATCCATCCTGAGCTCACCTGGGTCGTTCCTCTGTTGACTTTGTCTGGAGTCACTCAGGAGGGTTCAGCCAGCTGGGAGCTCTGCTGGGGCTGAACCTCCCACAGGCTCTCATCCTCCAGGTTCTTTTTCGTGCGGCCACTTACCGGTCAGCAGTCTGGACTGGCCTCCAGTCCAGGCTTCCTCACATCATGGCAGATGGCTTCTACAGAATGACAAATCCCACTGTGTAACTGCTGCCCAGGCCTCTACGGTCATCATACTGGCTGATGTCTCATTGACCAAAGTAGTCACAAGGCCAGGGGCAAAATCTCAGTGTATGAAACCCAGGAGGTGCGGTTCACCGGAGGTCATGGTGTTTACCACAGCTCCTGTCTTCCCATCCACCTTCTCATTCATTACTTATGCCTTCCCCTCCGCAGAGAAAATGCTTGGATGACCACGTAGGTATCCAACCCTCTGTGACCCCATGGACTGTAGCCTGCCAGGCTCCCCTTTCCATGGGATTCTCCAGGCAAGAATACTGGAGTGGGTTGCCGTGCCCTCCTCCTGGGTCAGGAAGATCCAGGGATCNAGAATACTAGAGTAGGTTGCTATTTCTTTCTCCAGGGGATCTTCCTGACCCAGGGATTGAACCTAGGTCTCCCACACTTGCAGGCAGACTCTTTACTGTCTGAGCCACCAGGGAAGCCCCATGGGGGTGAGTGGCAATCAGAAAAAATTATCTAAATAGGCTCCTCAGTGAGGTGATAAAACAACAACATCAACAACGAAAAGGACCAGTGGTTCTCAAATTTTGCTGCTGTGTTCAGTTGCTAAGTCATGTCCAGCTCTCTGTGACTCCACACCAGCCTCCTCTGTCCTCCACTAGCTCCCAGAGTTGGCTCAAATTTGTGTCCAGGTCTTCAAACTAGCATGCTTCAAAATCACCAGGAGAACTTATTAGCACTGATTTCTAGGCTCTGCTTCCAGTTTTGGATTCAGGAAGTCCTGGATGGGGCCCAGAATTAGTGTTTCTAATAATCCTCCAGGTTCTGGTCCAGGGATCACAGAGAACCATGACACTAGAACTGAGCCCAGTGGTTCTC
>SJYW01009298.1:1298778-1312249 GCA_006410735.1 Raphicerus campestris | reverse complement strand
CCATCTATTTCCCATGAAGTGATGGGACCGGATGCCATGATCTTTGTTTTCTGTATGTTGAGCTTTAAGTCAACTTCTTCACTCTCCTCTTTCACTTTCATCAAGAGGCTTTTTAGCTCCTCTTCACTTTCTGCCATGAGGGTGGTGTCATCTGCATATCTGAGGTTATTGATATTTCTTCTGGCAATCTTGATTCCAGCTTGTATTTCTTCCAGCCCAGCATTTCTCATGATTGTACTCTGCATAGAAGTTAAATAAGCAGGGTGACAGTATACCACCTTGATGTACTCCTTTTCCTATTTGGAAACAGTCTGTTGTTCCATGTCCAGTTCTAACTGTTGCTTTCTGACCTGCATACAGGTTTCTCAAGAGGCAGGTCAGGTGGTCTGATATTTCCATCTCTTTCAGAATTTTCCACGGTTTATTGTGGTCCACACAGTCAAAGGCTTTGGCATAGTCAGTAAATCAGAAATAGATGTTTTTCTGGAACTCCTTTGCTTTTTCAATGATCCAGCGGATGTTGGCAATTTGATCTCTGGTTCCTCTGCCTTTTCTAAAACCAGCTTGAACATCTGGAAGTTCACGGTTCACGTACTGCTGAAGCCTGGCTTGGAGAATTTTGAGCATTACTTTACTAGTGTGTGAGATGACTAGAGTTTCATAAATTTAATAAATACTGATTGAATGAGTGAGTGAATATTAAATTCTAGATTAAGATTTTAATAACTTCACCTGCCTTTGAAAATTTGGGAAGAGTAAGTGATGGGTAGATGAGAAATTATTTTTAAAAGGGAGTCAGTTTCTAGATCCAGACAAAAGCAAAATATTGTTCAAGAAAAGAAATTTTAAAATGATTCAACACAAGAAATTACTGGCTCAGTTGTGAAGAATATTTGCATTGTCATAATATTAAATAATGATTTAAACAGGAATTGCGATACAGCTACTTTAGGAAGGGGGGAAAAGGAGAAGAATATTGTGTACATGCGTACATGTATGTTGTGTGTGTGTGAAGTGATAGTTGATATAGTATTAAATCAGTTAGATAATGTTTAATATTAATACATTTTTAAATACCCATTTAAGCATTTTTTTTTAACATGAGTAACTAACAGAAGAAACTGCTCCCTTTCCTTATAACATCAAAGTATTTTTTAAGCTCTAGGGATGCATTTGTATATAAAACTATGATTGTAAGAAAAATCATCTAAAACGGTCATCTCCCATTTCTAAAACTCTGCACTGAGTGTGTTAGTTTCTTCAATGCCAAGAAGCAGTTTATTGAATCCAAACCTAACACACTGTATTACTTCACTTTGTGACTTTTACATTCACTGTGAACACTTACCTTCAGACCGAAGATCTGCATACGCCTCCAATTAAGGAAGCACAGTCATCAACAGAGACAAGTTCTGCCAAACACAGCTGGGCCAGAAAATCCAGGAGCATTCTCACTAGGACACGACTGGGTCAAAACTGTCATGAATCTGTCTTTTCAGACACATTAATCCACAAAGACAAGTGCCTTTAAATACAAGGACAGTATCAAGCTCAGTATTTGCTAAGAAGAGTATCTTTTAATTTCTTACAAAGAAACTTTTACCCATAACTGTTAATTATCCTCTTGATTTACAGGTCTAGAACAATGAAGACTGTGATTTTTTTCCTATGCATTTTGGGAACTGCAGGTGCTATTCCGGTAACTGTTCTTTTCTCTGTTGTTACTTAAATCTCTCCCTCCTGACATTCAGTTTAGGAATCCTCCATTTTAAAAAATATTGTTCTTGAGCTTGTGCTATTTACTTAGTAATGTGTTAATCATATCACTTGATTTTATAAAGCTCTAAACTGTTAAGAAATAAACAGATCAGGGACAGCCCCAACTAAAAAATAAATAAGTAAACTAAAAGTGTTCTTCTATAACAGTTTAAAATTCTTTTTTTATTTTAATCATATTATTTTTCCCATGCAGGGAATGAATGACTAGTAAAAATGAAATAAGGCACTTTTTCAAAATAAATTTCTTCAAGAACTATCAGGCTCTACAGATATAAATATAAGTGAAACTGTTTGCTAACAGTCTATTAACCAAATACCGAAGAGAAAAGGAAGAAATAAATTCTCCTATGGAAGTTCACCATACCAAGAAATCTAAGAAATCAGTTTGAGAAATGTTGGAGCAAATACCCACCCTCTCCAGCAGTATTTTCTGCAAGATCAATACATCCTGACTGAGAAATTCTGAGTCTATAATAAAAACAGGAACCAAGAGGTTAGGCACAGGAAAATGATTTAAATTAATCAGATCCTAACTTATCCTTGGAGGTACATCCAAGCAAGCATGCTGAAAGCAGACAGGACTAAGACATTCTTTTCTTCACACCCAGATATACTAGACCCAGCATTCACCCTGTGATAAATCAGCCTCACAGAAATCAGATCATTTGAGACTGGGTCAGCAGCCTCAGAATACCTGAAAGCTGTCTTTGTTTCTTCATTTGATTATAGCTTGGACGATCATTTGGCTATCTCCTAAGAGATCTATATCATCCTTAAACTAAGGGGTTTGTGCCTTTTTTCCCTTTTCACCAAATGAAGGAATCAACCTTCTTAAAACAGACAAAGCACTTTATCTCTTGCCCCTTCCCTCCTTCTCTATTGCATCTGAGATTCTGTCCTTGCATTTTGGATAGCTTCTGGTTGCCATCTGTGTCAACGGGGATAAACACCATGCCACCCGGACCAATAGTTCTTAGAAAACAGAATTTGTGACCACTCCTGAGAATCGTGCTTAAGTAGCAAGGAGCTACTCCAGCTGGAATTATACATTGTCCTCTGAAATTTCAGAAGTGGAATCACTATTTTCAGCATAGAGGGAAGTTCCCACAGAACCATTGTTTTCTTGCCCTTGCAGCTGTTGTCACAAATGTAAACAGGCATCAAAAGTGTCTTTGAACCAAATGTTTGAATGGCACGCCTGTCTACAGACATATTCCAGATGTTTCCCTACTAGGAAAACGTGTTTTAATACAGATTCAGTCCATTGGCAAAAAGCTAAGTATCTTTTCAAATGATGTACCTATTAAAAATATTGTATCATTTTTCCCACCTGCCTGAATTCTCCAGAAATCCGTGGGTTATGTATGGTTAGGAGATTCCACATGGATTTCCAGAGGGTATGTTGTTACAAATGTATACAGGGACAGAATGACGAAACAGAATTTTGCCTTTGAAAATTCCTGAAAGATAAACTGTCATGTTTTTCTTGCATTTCTTCCAGCTTGCTGAGGGGGCGTGGGGGAGGCAGGACGCAGACCAGGGGAGCAACTCTCCACAAAGCCAAGATCCCCAGCCACTACTGTCATCCATCAGGCCAAACCGGCCACCGTTCTTTCTCCACATTCCTCTGAGGGCTTTTCTGGAGGGCTCTTCCCTGGTGGCTCAATCAGTAAAGAATCCGCCTGCAATGCAGGAGACCCGAGTTTGATCCCATGGTCTGGAAGATCCCCTGGAAAAGGGAATGGCAACCCACTCCTGTATTCTTGCCTAAGAAAATCCCATGGACAGAGGGGCCTGGTGGGCTACAGTCCATGGGGTTGCAAGAGCTGGACACAACTTTGCGACGAAATCACCAGCACCACACATTTAAGACTTTGCCTTCCAGTGCCGGGGGCAGAGGCTCAATTCCTGGTCAGGGAGCNTTCACTCTCCTCTTTCACTTTCATCAAGAGGCTTTTTAGCTCCTCTTCACTTTCTGCCATGAGGGTGGTGTCATCTGCATATCTGAGGTTATTGATATTTCTTCTGGCAATCTTGATTCCAGCTTGTATTTCTTCCAGCCCAGCATTTCTCATGATTGTACTCTGCATAGAAGTTAAATAAGCAGGGTGACAGTATACCACCTTGATGTACTCCTTTTCCTATTTGGAAACAGTCTGTTGTTCCATGTCCAGTTCTAACTGTTGCTTTCTGACCTGCATACAGGTTTCTCAAGAGGCAGGTCAGGTGGTCTGATATTTCCATCTCTTTCAGAATTTTCCACGGTTTATTGTGGTCCACACAGTCAAAGGCTTTGGCATAGTCAGTAAATCAGAAATAGATGTTTTTCTGGAACTCCTTTGCTTTTTCAATGATCCAGCGGATGTTGGCAATTTGATCTCTGGTTCCTCTGCCTTTTCTAAAACCAGCTTGAACATCTGGAAGTTCACGGTTCACGTACTGCTGAAGCCTGGCTTGGAGAATTTTGAGCATTACTTTACTAGTGTGTGAGATGACTAGAGTTTCATAAATTTAATAAATACTGATTGAATGAGTGAGTGAATATTAAATTCTAGATTAAGATTTTAATAACTTCACCTGCCTTTGAAAATTTGGGAAGAGTAAGTGATGGGTAGATGAGAAATTATTTTTAAAAGGGAGTCAGTTTCTAGATCCAGACAAAAGCAAAATATTGTTCAAGAAAAGAAATTTTAAAATGATTCAACACAAGAAATTACTGGCTCAGTTGTGAAGAATATTTGCATTGTCATAATATTAAATAATGATTTAAACAGGAATTGCGATACAGCTACTTTAGGAAGGGGGGAAAAGGAGAAGAATATTGTGTACATGCGTACATGTATGTTGTGTGTGTGTGAAGTGATAGTTGATATAGTATTAAATCAGTTAGATAATGTTTAATATTAATACATTTTTAAATACCCACTTAAGCATTTTTTTTTTAACATGAGTAACTAACAGAAGAAACTGCTCCCTTTCCTTATAACATCAAAGTATTTTTTAAGCTCTAGGGATGCATTTGTATATAAAACTATGATTGTAAGAAAAATCATCTAAAACGGTCATCTCCCATTTCTAAAACTCTGCACTGAGTGTGTTAGTTTCTTCAATGCCAAGAAGCAGTTTGTTGAATCCAAACCTAACACCCTGTATTACTTCACTTTGTGACTTTTACATTCACTGTGAACACTTACCTTCAGACCGAAGATCTGCATACGCCTCCAATTAAGGAAGCACAGTCATCAACAGAGACAAGTTCTGCCAAACACAGCTGGGCCAGAAAATCCAGGAGCATTCTCACTAGGACACGACTGGGTCAAAACTGTCATGAATCTGTCTTTTCAGACACATTAATCCACAAAGACAAGTGCCTTTAAATACAAGGACAGTATCAAGCTCAGTATTTGCTAAGAAGAGTATCTTTTAATTTCTTACAAAGAAACTTTTACCCATAACTGTTAATTATCCTCTTGATTTACAGGTCTAGAACAATGAAGACTGTGATTTTTTTCCTATGCATTTTGGGAACTGCAGGTGCTATTCCGGTAACTGTTCTTTTCTCTGTTGTTACTTAAATCTCTCCCTCCTGACATTCAGTTTAGGAATCCTCCATTTTAAAAAATATTGTTCTTGAGCTTGTGCTATTTACTTAGTAATGTGTTAATCATATCACTTGATTTTATAAAGCTCTAAACTGTTAAGAAATAAACAGATCAGGGACAGCCCCAACTAAAAAATAAATAAGTAAACTAAAAGTGTTCTTCTATAACAGTTTAAAATTCTTTTTTTATTTTAATCATATTATTTTTCCCATGCAGGGAATGAATGACTAGTAAAAATGAAATAAGGCACTTTTTAAAAATAAATTTCTTCAAGAACTATCAGGCTCTACAGATATAAATATAAGTGAAACTGTTTGCTAACAGTCTATTAACCAAATACCGAAGAGAAAAGGAAGAAATAAATTCTCCTATGGAAGTTCACCATACTAAGAAATCTAAGAAATCAGTTTGAGAAATGTTGGAGCAAATACCCACCCTCTCCAGCAGTATTTTCTGCAAGATCAGTACATCCTGACTGAGAAATTCTGAGTCTATAATAAAAACAGGAACCAAGAGGTTAGGCACAGGAAAATGATTTAAATTAATCAGATCCTAACTTATCCTTGGAGGTACATCCAAGCAAGCATGCTGAAAGCAGACAGGACTAAGACATTCTTTTCTTCACACCCAGATATACTAGACCCAGCATTCACCCTGTGATAAATCAGCCTCACAGAAATCAGATCATTTGAGACTGGGTCAGCAGCCTCAGAATACCTGAAAGCTGTCTTTGTTTCTTCATTTGATTATAGCTTGGACGATCATTTGGCTATCTCCTAAGAGATCTATATCATCCTTAAACTAAGGGGTTTGTGCCTTTTTTCCCTTTTCACCAAATGAAGGAATCAACCTTCTTAAAACAGACAAAGCACTTTATCTCTTGCCCCTTCCCTCCTTCTCTATTGCATCTGAGATTCTGTCCTTGCATTTTGGATAGCTTCTGGTTGCCATCTGTGTCAACGGGGATAAACACCATGCCACCCGGACCAATAGTTCTTAGAAAACAGAATTTGTGACCACTCCTGAGAATCGTGCTTAAGTAGCAAGGAGCTACTCCAGCTGGAATTATACATTGTCCTCTGAAATTTCAGAAGTGGAATCACTATTTTCAGCATAGAGGGAAGTTCCCACAGAACCATTGTTTTCTTGCCCTTGCAGCTGTTGTCACAAATGTAAACAGGCATCAAAAGTGTCTTTGAACCAAATGTTTGAATGGCACGCCTGTCTACAGACATATTCCAGATGTTTCCCTACTAGGAAAACGTGTTTTAATACAGATTCAGTCCATTGGCAAAAAGCTAAGTATCTTTTCAAATGATGTACCTATTAAAAATATTGTATCATTTTTCCCACCTGCCTGAATTCTCCAGAAATCAGTGGGTTCTGTATGGTTAGGAGATTCCACACGGATTTCCAGAGGGTATGTTGTTACAAATGTATACAGGGACAGAATGACAAAACAGAATTTTGCCTTTGAAAATTCCTGAAAGATAAACTGTCATGTTTTTCTTGCATTTCTTCCAGCTTGCTGAGGGGGCGTGGGGGAGGCAGGACGCAGACCAGGGGAGCAACTCTCCACAAAGCCAAGATCCCCAGCCACTACTGTCATCCATCAGGCCAAACCCGCCACCGTTCTTTCTCCACATTCCTCTGAGGGCTTTTCTGGAGGGCTCGTCCCTGGTGGCTCAATCAGTAAAGAACCCGCCTGCAATGCAGGAGACCTGGGTTTGATCCCATGGTCTGGAAGATCCCCTGGAAAAGGGAATGGCAACCCACTCCTGTATTGTTGCCTGAGAAAATCCCATGGACAGAGGGGCCTGGTGGGCTACAGTCCATGGGGTTGCAAGAGTTGGACACAACTTTGCAACGAAATCACCAGCACCACGCATTTAAGACTTTGCCTTCCAGTGCCGGGGGCACAGGCTCAATTCCTGGTCAGGGAGCTAAGAACTCACATGCCTTGCGGCCAAAAAACCAAACCACAAAACAGAAGCAATATTGTAACAAATTTAACAGAGACTTTAAAAAATGGTCCACATAAAAGATCTTTTTTAAANTACAGTCCATGGGGTTGCAAGAGCTGGACACAACTTTGCGACGAAATCACCAGCACCACACATTTAAGACTTTGCCTTCCAGTGCCGGGGGCAGAGGCTCAATTCCTGGTCAGGGAGCTAAGAACTCACATGCCTTGCGGCCCAAAAAACGAAACCACAAAACAGAAGCAATATTGTAACAAATTTAACAGAGACTTTAAAAAATGGTCCACATAAAAGATCTTTTTTAAAAATGGTTTCTCTGGATACTTTATTCCAATATGATCATTCCTTTTAGTTGAAAAGATAATAAGCAAGAGAGGAAGGTACATCTTAAAAAACCTCATACACTATATATTTCTTTATATTATACAATCAATAATACAGGACTTGCTAATGGAGTAGACCAGNAAAATGGTTTCTCTGGATACTTTATTCCAATATGATCATTCCTTTTAGTTGAAAAGATAATAAGCAAGAGAGGAAGGTACATCTTAAAAAACCTCATACACTATATATTTCTTTATATTATACAATCAATAATACAGGACTTGCTAATGGAGTAGACCAGTCAAACCAAATAAAATCTGAGTTTTGGATCTGCCTGACATCTGAGTGTCCACAATATCTCTCTAACAAAGATCTGCGATAAATACCTGCCTAAGATACCAGACAGTTCATATTATTACCACTGTGGGATATTACTACTGCTATAGTAATTTTTCACTTGGATTATCCCTTTAAAATTCAGAAAATGTGTTACATACTTAGCCTTATCTTGATATTTCTTCTCATTGCACCTTTAGAGATGAGAAAGTAGAGATAAACAATTTGTCAAACCCCCACAGATAGTAAATAGCACAGTCAAAACTTGAAGGTCTCTTGGCTCTACATCCAGTTGTTTGACTTTTCCATCAAGCCTCACTGCCCAACTCTTCATCTATGCCTCNGGCCCGAGGATATGTATTTTTTCGTTTCGTGGGTGATGTTAACACCCTTCCAGGACTGAGAACCACTGTCGACTGCCCTATTCATGGTTTCTCTGATGCGCTAGTTCTATCATGGTTTATGTTACTGCTCTGACTACTTTCTAAAAGTATGTTTTGTGTTTGTTTTTTACAGAAGACATAGATGAAAATCTCCTGTTTTGAATTAAGATTTGAAAGAACTCAAAATACCCAGCCTCCTCCTTTGTTCTGACCACTTCTGAAGTATATTCAATGTGATACTTGTAGATTTATATTTAGCAAAATGCTTGCATGTCTGAGAAGACAATGAGAGTAACTGCTTGATAACAGTATAGGCACCAGGCATTTACCATTAGCTTTAGAAATAAAACTTTAAAATTAAAGAGGCAGTATATGTAAAATATTGTACACTGTGAACAAGAGTTTAACTCATTACTCTCTGCATCCATTTATAATATACTTAAAGATTATAAAGCTAAAAAAATACATTCATTTTGTCCGTAGTATCATGTGCACATCAAAAGTTAAATAAGTCTCTTTGTTACTGGTGTGTGTTATTGTCAATATCTTAATATCCTAATAAAAATCCATATAAATCCAATGCTTATTCAAGTTTATTTACAGTCATTTACTTAATTATACGTGAATGACCAACCCAGGGCTCATAGTTCATATCAAATCACACTTTCTAGAACCTACTACTTTAAAAAAGAGTGAGAATAAGTTCATCAGTATCATTTTTCTATATTTCTAGTTTGTTTTCTCTTTCTGAGTTACTTCACTCTGTATAATAGGCTCTGGGTTCATCCACCTCATTAGAAATGAGTCTAATGGCAACAGAGATGCAGGCATAAGAGAACAGACGTGTAAACACACTGGGGGAAGGAGAGGAGGGGACAAGTTGAGAGAGTAGCATTGAAACATACATTGCCATGCGTAAAGTTAGACAGCCAGTGGGAATTTGCTGTGTGACACAGGGAACTCAGATCTGGTGCTCTGAGACAACCTCTAAGGTTGGGATGGGGTGGGAGGTGGGAGGGAGGGTCGAGGGGACATGTGCATAGCTCTGCTGATTCACGCTGATGTATGGCAGAAAGCAGCACAATATTGTAAAGCAGTTCCCCTCCAATTAAAAATAAATCCATTAAAAGCAAAAAGAAAAGGTGTGAGCGTGGTTGAGGGGGATGTTTCCTATGGGAAACAAATATTCAGTTGTTAAATGGTAGCTGCTCATCCATGTTTTTTGTCCTAATTTAAGTTTAAACAGAAAAAAAATAAGCCAAGCACTCTTCACCAAATTCAGTTTAAAATAAGGATGATTGATACAAGTAATTTTAGCTTCTGTGTTGGTGTGCATGTGTGTCTGATAAAAAGGAGGCCCAGCAAAATCTACACATTTCATGTCCTCACACTAAAGAGACTGTAAAGATAACAGACAGTGAAGAGCCCTGAGGAGTCTTGATGTGCAGTGTAGTCAGAGATGAATGGTGCTAATATCATTTGATAGCAAGACAGTGTGTCCTAAGAGAAAACTGGTATCTTTATTTGAGCTCTTCTTTGGTAACTATTGATACAGTAAAAGCCGGATTGTACAAAGAAGATACCAAAATAAAGTTTAACAAAGGCTGAAACAAGGCAATAAAAAAAAACTCACCCAGTTAAATAGCTACTTACCATATATTTTTTTTAAATATGAAATATCTTTTACATATTATCCTATCTTTTTTTTTTCTGGCCACGCAACTTGGCATTTGGGATTTTAGTTCCCTGAGCAGGAACTGAACTCCTGCACCCTGCGGCAGAAGGGCAGAGTCCTGACCACTGGGCCACGGGGATTTCCCACATTTCCCATCGGAAGTGGAATATGTCAACGCAACTGTCTTCTTCAAATACTCAAAACTGTGCTGTTACTTAGAGACTTTTTGTAATAGTGACTGAAAGAATGTTCCCCTGGGAGTTTTATCTGAAAGCTACTTGTGGAAGAACTTTTTTTATCAGAATTGTATTTATTATCTCTTTTCTTAGTTCAATGACTCACTTGTTCTTAATCAGACCACATCACACCAGGTCATGTCTAAATAATTAAGTTCACTGTGATTAATCAAAATCTAATTAAGCTAGCCAGTGGGAATTTGCTGTATGACTCAGGGAACTCAAACTGGGGCTCTGAGACAACCTAGACAGGTGGGATTGGGTGGGAGGTGGGAGGCAGGTTCAAGAGGGAGGGGCCGTATGTAAACCTGTGGCTGATTCATGTTGACGTATGGCAGAAGCCAACACAATATTGCAATCATCCTTCAATTAAAAATACATTTTAGAAATCTAATTAAGCATTGTTTATAATTTCTTTAAACTACAGAAATAAATTTAGAAATTATTCCAAAATTCAAAATGTTATTTATGAGTGCCTACACAGAAATATCAAGGAAGTCCTAACTAATTAGAAACCAAGTTTCTAATTGCACATTTATTCAGAATAAGAAAATTAAAAGACCTGACTTAGTATTTTTAATGTTCTAAGTATTTTTAATGTTTTTAAATAATGAAAGTGATTTTAATGCTAAGGACACTACCTAAATATTCACTAAAAATGTTTTATTTGAAAATAACTTTCACTTTGAAATAAAAATATTATTTAGTAATATAAAGTTTTATAACTTTAAAATGTTTATTAGTTAAGGCTCCCACATGTGTAACTGTCTTGGGTGATCTATTGTAAAAGTACTTTAATATCCTTAATAATCATAATTTTTTATTGTGAGTTGTTTGTGATAAAGACATTAATCCCAGCCAAGGAGATTAAGTTATTTCTCAGTAATCAGTCTTTAAGCCTATCTCTGTGTAATTTAAATTCTTTAGACATTGGTGTTCCCAGTGTAGAACCAATTATTCAATTTAGCTTCAAATTCTGTGACTCACATTACCCATGACCACAAAGGCATTAGCAATATGGCTTAAATATGAGATGGGCATAGAGATTCTAGATCACACAGCTCTTTGAATTTGTTGCCCAAGGACCATTTGAAGTGAAGGTAATTGAAAAGACACAGTATACTTTGGACTGATTCTATTGCACTTGATAAAAGTTATTGTGTTGGATAATTTAATGAATAGGTCCACTTTTCAAAGGAAGAAAAAAAGTCGAGGGTTTGAATGCATAAGGAAGAAAAATACAAAGAAGAAATATGAAAAGGGGAAAGGGAGATGAGCTGCCTAAACTCTGGCAAAGTGAAATAGACCAAAGATAAATTTGAGTTTTTTCAAGTACATATGTGGTAAAATAGTTGAAGATTGACTTGCGTATCAAGAGATATAACTTGCTTCAGGTGCTGGGGACAAGTCTCAATAAGAATATGATGAAATTGATCTTTCTTCCAAAATTCAATTCCAGAGTACAGTGATTTGATCTGAAACTCCTAAGGTAAGTTAATCTGAATTAAATGTGATTTGAGATCATAAAAAGATTTACTTTCAGAAACTGCTGGCCAGTAAAGACCACATGGACTTGCTTTATTGAATTTATTCATAATGTGCATTTTCTCTACCAATCCAAAATGCCTTTCAAGACTTTTCCCATGTCATTTTCTTCTTGAGAAACTATAATCGTCAGTAATTGCCTGGAAAATCCCATGGACAGAGGAGCCTCGTAGGCTACGGTCCACGGGGTCGCAAAGAGTCGGACACGACTGAGCGACTTCACTTTCTTTCTTCAATAGCATCCATACCGTGTGAAGACCTGGTAAATCTCATGGGGGTAGAAGCTCAAGGTGGATTTATTTGTATACATAAGAAATCTCACTTGAGCCAGTGGTACTATATCTCCAATAATAAGCATGCTATGACACTGATGTTTGATTTGTGGGTAGAGATAACAAATTTGAATAACTTCAGAGACCAAGCAGTACAGGTTGAACTGTGAGACTACAAGAGCGGTAAGAGTAAGTAACGTTATGAACCAGAGAATGCATGTCTTGTCTAAACGCCATTTTTAAAGCACGGATGTAGGTTTACAAAACCTGGATCTAGGGGCAGAATGTGGTCTCATCTCTATTTCAACACCTCTGACTAAATAGTCTATTAATAACAGGAATAGGACTTAGAAAAAAACTTAAAAATCTTCTAACCCTTCAATTCCAGACTCCTCCTTCAGAATGAAATGTCTTCTCCTGGCTGGCCTTTTGATTATGGCCACTGCTTTGCCCATCCCTGTGAGTACTGCCCTCAATTTTCCATATTCCATTTCTGTCCTAGAGACAGTACCTAGAAAGCACTTCCTGTATCTTTTCATTTCATGGAAGAGGAAAGTAGACCCCAGGAAAATTGTAGAACCAGGAATTTACCACTCTTCTTCAGTCCAAGGGTCTTCCCAGTACAAATCCCAGCTCTGCGTGCCATTTGCAAGCTGCATGACCTTTTTAAAATATATATGCATGTATATATATACATATATATATTTGGTTGAATTGGTCTTAATTGTGGCACACAGGATCTTTGATTTCATTGTGGCATGTGGAATATTTCAGTTGCAGCATGAGAACTCTTAGTTGCAAGATATAGGATCTAGTTCCCAGACCAGGGATCCAACCTGGGTCCCCTACATTAGGAAGCATAAAGTCTTAGCCACCAGACCACCAGAGAAGTATGACCTTGAGCAAGGAAATAACCCATGGCTTCCTAACCTGTGTCATGAGTTATAAGAACTACCTCAGAGCTGTGCAAGGATGATAAAAGTGCAGGAATGCACGTAAGAGTCCTAACTGGAATATAGGAAGCTCTCAAATAAACTTCGCAATATAGAGCAAGTATTCCACACTGACCTAAGTCTTAATTAGGCAGTTTAAATTGTTTCATTTACAGTATCTTCACCCCAACTTGTCTCATGTTGACTACAGACATGCTTCCTCATCTATACGAAGGTGATCTGTGAGTTTAAGCTGTGTTTGTTATGATCTGAACATGTAGGGCACCTAGGAAGCAGGAGGATTTCCCAGGTGGCACTAGTGGTAAAGAACCTGCCTGCCAATGCAGGAGACACAAGAGACGTAGGTTAGAACCCTGGATTGGGAAGATCACCTGGAATAGGAAA
>SJYW01009298.1:1266745-1291905 GCA_006410735.1 Raphicerus campestris | reverse complement strand
TCCATCACCAACTCCCGGAGTTCACTCAGACTCACGTCCATCAAGTCTGTGATGCCATCCAGCCATCTTATCCTTGGTCATCCCCTTCTCCTCCTGCCCCCAATCCCTCCCAGCATCAGTCTTTTCCAATGAGTCAACTCTTCGTATGAGGTGGCCAAAGTACTGGAGTTTCAGCTTTAGCATCATTCCTTCCAAAGAACACCCAGGATGATCTCCTTTAGGATGGACTGGTTGGATCTCCTTGCAGTCCAAGGGGCTCTCAAGAGTCTTCTCTAACACCACAGTTCAAAAGCATCAATTCTTCAGTGCTCAGCTTTCTTCACAGTCCAACTCTCACATAGTAAAGTTAACAAGAATTTCCAGTGGATGTAGAAATAAGGATACCCTCAGTAGCCTTGGAAGAGTGGTTTCTGTGAAACAGTCAAGATGAAAGCCAGACACAGTAAGAAAGAAGAGGTGATGAGAAAGGCTAAAGAGAGGAGGTTTGAAGGCAGGAATGAGCTAGAGAGGGATAAAGAGTTGAGGGAAGCATTTCTGAGAATAAAAGAGGCTTGAGCTCTCACTCATTCACTCATTCATTCATTCCTTCAACAAATCTTTACTGGCAGTCTGCACAGTGCCAGGCACTGCTCTCAAGCTGGATATGCAGCATAGGTAAATATTAATGGGAAGGGCCTGGTTAAAACAAGAAAGAAAAGGAAAGACTGGGGATGTAAGAAAAAAAGGAAAATGGGGGTGAAGAGACCCTGAACACAGGCAGAGGATTAGCCTCCAAGTTAACAGGAGGACTGAGTGCCCAAGAATTGATGCTTTCAGACTAGAGAAGTGTGGTGTTAGAGAAGACTCTTGAGAGTTCCTTGGACAGCAAGGAGATCAAACCAGTCAATCCTAAAAGAAATCAACTTTGAATATTCATTGGAAGGACAGGTACTGAAGCTCCAATCCTTTGGCCACCTAATGACTCACTGGAAAAGACCCTGATGCTGGGAAAGATTGAAGGTAAAAGGAGAAGGGGGCGGCAGAGGATGAGATGGTTAGATAGTATCATCAACTCAATGGACATGAATTTCATCAAGTTCCAGGAGTTGGTGATGGACAGGGAGGCCGTGTGTGCTGCAGTCCACGGGGTCACAAAGAGTTGGACACGACTGAGTGACTAAACAACAGCAATAGGAGGAACATCTCTCATCAGAACAACAGAAAGAAGACAAAAAGTATGAGTGCAAATATAAGTAAATTTATGAGTAAGCAGACTATTATCCCTACTTTACAAATGAAGCCAGCGCTCAAGAGAAATACACCAGAAGTCTGTACTCTTCCCCTCCCTGGGGCAAGATGAAGACTGACATCAGGCAGGGAAACTGCCTGGTGTTCCAGACAGGGCAGTATGCCTCAAATTAATCCACTTTACATGTCTGTTCAAGAATTAAGAGTGGGCCACCCTGTTAAGGAGTCTTCCATCCCCCAGAGGATGCTGTTTTCATCCATAAGTGTGGCAACAAGTTCTTTTACAATTACTTGTTTGGAAATTTGATATAACTGGCACTCAGTTCAGTTCAGTCGCTCAGTCATGTCCAACTCTTGGTGATGCCATGGACTGCGGCATGCCAGGCCTCCCTGTCCATCACCAACTCCCGGAGCTTGCCCAAACTAATGTATACTACTATTTATTTGGGTTATATCTCAGCAACCCTTATAGATTAGTCCAGTAAGTCCCCTACATATGAATGAGCTCCATTCCCAGAGCATGTTCAGTTGGTTCATTAAGTCCAACAATGTGTGCCTAGGTACCCATCGAATACAATCAGCTACATGCAACTGCTCTTACACTTGCTTCTGGACATCCTGGGTTTGAAATAGATACTGTACTACTGTACTCTATACAGTGCTGTAAAGTACACAAAAGCACAGCTAATTGTAGAGGATGCACACATGTGACAATGTACATCAGATATGAACGGACTTATGTGACTGGACTTAAGAATGCATGCTCACATTTTTGAAAGTTCGCAACTTGAAGCTTCGTATGTAGGAGACTTACTATTTGGCAGTTCTTGGCTGGGTTTCCCCTCAACCTCCTCTATCAGCGGTTCTCACCCTACATCAGAACTACCTGTGTGCTCAGTAGCACAGTCATGCCCAATTCTTTGCAACCCCATGCACTGTAGCCAGCCAGGCTCCTTTGTCCGTGGGATTTCCCAGGCAAGAGTACTGGAGTGGGTTGCCATTTCCTTCTCCAGAGGATCTTCCTGCCCCAGGGATCAAATACATGTGTCCTATGTCTCCTACATTACAGGTAGATTCTTTACTGCTGAACCACCGAGGAAGTCACAACTAGCTGCAAAGCTTTCCTAAATGTATACATGTCATTGATCCACCCCTAGGGATGCTGATTCAGGAGGCCAGGAGCTAGGCCCGAGGATATGTATTTTTTCGTTTCGTGGGTGATGTTAACACCCTTCCAGGACTGAGAACCACTGTCGACTGCCGTATTCATGGTTTCTCTGATGCGCTAGTTCTATCATGGTTTATGTTACTGCTCTGACTACTTTCTAAAAGTATGTTTTGTGTTTGTTTTTTACAGAAGACATAGATGAAAATCTCCTGTTTTGAATTAAGATTTGAAAGAACTCAAAATACCCAGCCTCCTCCTTTGTTCTGACCACTTCTGAAGTATATTCAATGTGATACTTGTAGATTTATATTTAGCAAAATGCTTGCATGTCTGAGAAGACAATGAGAGTAACTGCTTGATAACAGTATAGGCACCAGGCATTTACCATTAGCTTTAGAAATAAAACTTTAAAATTAAAGAGGCAGTATATGTAAAATATTGTACACTGTGAACAAGAGTTTAACTCATTACTCTCTGCATCCATTTATAATATACTTAAAGATTATAAAGCTAAAAAAATACATTCATTTTGTCCGTAGTATCATGTGCACATCAAAAGTTAAATAAGTCTCTTTGTTACTGGTGTGTGTTATTGTCAATATCTTAATATCCTAATAAAAATCCATATAAATCCAATGCTTATTCAAGTTTATTTACAGTCATTTACTTAATTATACGTGAATGACCAACCCAGGGCTCATAGTTCATATCAAATCACACTTTCTAGAACCTACTACTTTAAAAAAGAGTGAGAATAAGTTCATCAGTATCATTTTTCTAGATTTCTAGTTTGTTTTCTCTTTCTGAGTTACTTCACTCTGTATAATAGGCTCTAGGTTCATCCACCTCATTAGAAATGAGTCTAATGGCAACAGAGATGCAGGCATAAGAGAACAGACGTGTAAACACACTGGGAGAAGGAGAGGAGGGGACAAGTTGAGAGAGTAGCATTGAAACATGCATTGCCATGCGTAAAGTTAGACAGCCAGTGGGAATTTGCTGTGTGACACAGGGAACTCAGATCTGGTGCTCTGAGACAACCTCTAGGGTTGGGATGGGGTGGGAGGTGGGAGGGAGGGTCAAGAGAGAGGGGACATGTGCATAGCTCTGCTGATTCACGCTGATGTATGGCAGAAAGCAGCACAGTATTGTAAAGCAGTTCCCCTCCAATTAAAAATAAATCCATTAAAAGCAAATTAAAAGCATTAAAAGCAATTAAACATTAAAAGCAAAAAGAAAAGGTGTGAGTGTGGTTGAGGGGGATGTTTCCTATGGGAAACAAATATTCAGTTGTTAAATGGTAGCTGCTCATCAATGTTTTTTGTCCTAATTTAAGTTTAAACAGAGAAAAACTAAGCCAAGCACTCTTCACCAAATTCAGTTTAAAATAAAGATGATTATACACTGCTTGATACAACTAATTTTAGCTTCTGTGTGGGTGTGCATGTGTGTCTGATAAAAAGGAGGCCCAGCAAAATCTACACATTTCATGTCCTCAAACTAAAGAGACTGTAAAGATAACAGACAGTGAAGAGCCCTGAGGAGTCTTGATGTGCAGTGTAGTCAGAGATGAACGGTGCTAATATCATTTGATAGCAAGACAGTGTGTCCTAAGAGAAAACTGGTATCTTTATTTGAGCTCTTCTTTGGTAACTATTGATACAGTAAAAGCCGGATTGTACAAAGAAGATACCAAAATAAAGTTTAACAAAGGCTGAAACAAGGCAATAAAAAAAAACTCACCCAGTTAAATAGCTACTTACCATATATTTTTTTTTAATATGAAATATCTTTTACATATTATCCTATCTTTTTTTTTTTCTGGCCACGCAACTTGGCATTTGGGATTTTAGTTCCCTGAGCAGGAACTGAACTCCTGCACCCTGCGGCAGAAGGGCAGAGTCCTGACCACTGGGCCACGGGGATTTCCCACATTTCCCATCAGAAGTGGAATATGTCAACGCAACTGTCTTCTTCAAATACTCAAAACTGTGTAGTTATTTAGAAACCTTTTGTAATAGTGACTGAAAGAATGTTCCCCTGGGAGTTTTATCTGAAAGATACTTGTGGAAGAATATTTTTTTATCAGAATTGTATTTATTATCTCTTTTCTTAGTTCAATGACTCACTTGTTCTTAATCAGACCACATCACACCAGGTCATGTCTAAATAATTAAGTTCACTGTGATTAATCAAAATCTAATTAAGCTAGCCAGTTGGAATTTGCTGTATGACTCAGGGAACTCAAACTGGGGCTCTGAGACAACCTAGACAGGTGGGATTGGGTGGCAGGTGGGAGGCAGGTTCAAGAGGGAGGGGCTGTATGTAAACCTGTGGCTGATTCATGTTGACGTATGGCAGAAGCTAACACAATATTGTAAAGTAATTATCCTTCAATTAAAAATACATTTTAGAAATCTAATTAAGCATTGTTTATAATTTCTTTAAACTACAGAAATAAATTTAGAAATTATTCCAAAATTCAAAATGTTATTTATGAGTGCCTACACAGAAATATCAAGGAAGTCCTAACTAATTAGAAACCAAGTTTCTAATTGCACATTTATTCAGAATAAGAAAATTAAAAGACCTGACTTAGTATTTTTAATGTTCTAAGTATTTTTAATGTTTTTAAATAATGAAAGTGATTTTAATGCTAAGGACACTACCTAAATATTCACTAAAAATGTTTTATTTGAAAATAACTTTCACTTTGAAATAAAAATATTATTTAATAATATAAAGTTTTAGAACTTTAAAATGTTTATTAGTTAAGGCTCCCACATGTGTAACTGTCTTGGGTGATCTATTGTAAAAGTACTTTAATATCCTTAATAATCATAATTTTTTATTGTGAGTTGTTTGTGATAAAGACATTAATCCCAGCCAAGGAGATTAAGTTATTTCTCAGTAATCAGTCTTTAAGCCTATCTCTGTGTAATTTAAATTCTTTAGACATTGGTGTTCCCAGTGTAGAACCAATTATTCAATTTAGCTTCAAATTCTGTGACTCACATTACCCATGACCACAAAGGCATTAGCAATATGGCTTAAATATGAGATGGGCATAGAGATTCTAGATCACACAGCTCTTTGAATTTGTTGCCCAAGGACCATTTGAAGTGAAGGTAATTGAAAAGACACAGTATACTTTGGACTGATTCTATTGCACTTGATAAAAGTTATTGTGTTGGATAATTTAATGAATAGGTCCACTTTTCAAAGGAAGAAAAAAAGTCGAGGGTTTGAATGCATAAGGAAGAAAAATACAAAGAAGAAATATGAAAAGGGGAAAGGGAGATGAGCTGCCTAAACTCTGGCAAAGTGAAATAGACCAAAGATAAATTTGAGTTTTTTCAAGTACATATGTGGTAAAATAGTTGAAGATTGACTTGCGTATCAAGAGATATAACTTGCTTCAGGTGCTGGGGACAAGTCTCAATAAGAATATGATGAAATTGATCTTTCTTCCAAAATTCAATTCCAGAGTACAGTGATTTGATCTGAAACTCCTAAGGTAAGTTAATCTGAATTAAATGTGATTTGAGATCATAAAAAGATTTACTTTCAGAAACTGCTGGCCAGTAAAGACCACATGGACTTGCTTTATTGAATTTATTCATAATGTGCATTTTCTCTACCAATCCAAAATGCCTTTCAAGACTTTTCCCATGTCATTTTCTTCTTGAGAAACTATAATCGTCAGTAATTGCCTGGAAAATCCCATGGACAGAGGAGCCTCGTAGGCTACGGTCCACGGGGTCGCAAAGAGTCGGACACGACTGAGCGACTTCACTTTCTTTCTTCAATAGCATCCATACCGTGTGAAGACCTGGTAAATCTCATGGGGGTAGAAGCTCAAGGTGGATTTATTTGTATACATAAGAAATCTCACTTGAGCCAGTGGTACTATATCTCCAATAATAAGCATGCTATGACACTGATGTTTGATTTGTGGGTAGAGATCACAAATTTGAATAACTTCAGAGACCAAGCAGTACAGGTTGAACTGTGAGACTACAAGAGCGGTAAGAGTAAGTAACGTTATGAACCAGAGAATGCATGTCTTGTCTAAACGCCATTTTTAAAGCACGGATGTAGGTTTACAAAACCTGGATCTAGGGGCAGAATGTGGTCTCATCTCTATTTCAACACCTCTGACTAAATAGTCTATTAATAACAGGAATAGGACTTAGAAAAAAACTTAAAAATCTTCTAACCCTTCAATTCCAGACTCCTCCTTCAGAATGAAATGTCTTCTCCTGGCTGGCCTTTTGATTATGGCCACTGCTTTGCCCATCCCTGTGAGTACTGCCCTCAATTTTCCATATTCCATTTCTGTCCTAGAGACAGTACCTAGAAAGCACTTCCTGTATCTTTTCATTTCATGGAAGAGGAAAGTAGACCCCAGGAAAATTGTAGAACCAGGAATTTACCACTCTTCTTCAGTCCAAGGGTCTTCCCAGTACAAATCCCAGCTCTGCGTGCCATTTGCAAGCTACATGACCTTTTTAAAATATATATGCATGTATATATATACATATATATATTTGGTTGAATTGGTCTTAATTGTGGCACACAGGATCTTTGATTTCATTGTGGCATGTGGAATATTTCAGTTGCAGCATGAGAACTCTTAGTTGCAAGATATGGGATCTAGTTCCCAGACCAGGGATCCAACCTGGGTCCCCTACATTAGGAGGCATAAAGTCTTAGCCACCAGACCACCAGAGAAGTATGACCTTGAGCAAGGAAATAACCCATGGCTTCCTAACCTGTGTCATGAGTTATAAGAACTACCTCAGAGCTGTGCAAGGATGATAAAAGTGCAGGAATGCACGTAAGAGTCCTAACTGGAATATAGGAAGCTCTCAAATAAACTTTGCAATATAGAGCAAGTATTCCACACTGACCTAAGTCTTAATTAGGCAGTTTAAATTGTTTCATTTACAGTATCTTCACCCCAACTTGTCTCATGTTGACTACAGACATGCTTCCTCATCTATACAAATGAGATCTGTGAGTTTAAGCTGTGTTTATTATGATCTGAACATGTAGGGCACCTAGGAAGCAGGAGGATTTCCCAGGTGGCACTAGTGGTAAAGAACCTGCCTGCCAATGCAGGAGACACAAGAGACGTAGGTTAGAACCCTGGATTGGGAAGATCACCTGGAATAGGAAATGGCAACCCACTCCAGTATTTTTGCCTGGAGAAACTCATGCACAGAGAAGCCTAGTGGGTTACAGTCTATGGGGCCCACAAAGAGTCAGACAGGACTGAGCTGACTGAGCACAGCTATTAATAGTAGGCAGGAACACCTGCGCCCGGCACATTTAGTAACAAAGGAGCTCTCAGAGAAGTGAGGCAGCTTTCAAATTTTTATTTGGGGATACCAAATTTAAGTTTACACTTCCATACTCTATCTACTTTGAACTTCTAAGTGCTGAGAATTAAACTGGGAACATTGTTAATNGCTGACTGAGCACAGCTATTAATAGCAGGCAGGAACACCTGCGCCCGGCACATTTTGTAACAAAGGAGCTCTCAGAGAAGTGAGGCAGCTTTCAAATTTTTATTTGGGGATACCAAATTTAAGTTTACATTTCCATACTCTCTCTACTTTGAACTTCTAAGTGCTGAGAATTAAACTGGAAACATTGCAGATAAAGAGATATGCAATATGTAACTAATCGTATGAAATGTACAGAAGAATATTCTTTGGAAATAAGTTTAAAGGTAAAAAGTACAATGTCTAAATTAATTTTGTCTATGGACAAAATTAATTCAATCTTTCTCTATTAGACTCAACTGCTTTTTTTTTCTTTAGACTTTTATTTTATATTGGAGTATAGATAATTAACAATGTTATGATAGTTTCAGGTAGACAGCAAAGCGATTTAGTCATATATACATACATACATCCATTCTACCCAAACTGCCCTCCCATCCAGGCGGCCACATGACATTGAGCACAGTCCACTGTGCAACACAATGGACCCTTGTTGGTTATCCATTTTAAATATAACAGTTTGTACATTAGACTCAACTGCTTTTTATTCCAGAGGGAAAGGTACATTGCTGCTGAGTATAATGCTTGATAGTGGCTTGAGGCCTGTTCTTATTTAGAATCAAATCTCTCTGTAACGAATAACGCGTTGCCACATGTTTTACCTTGATGCTGTTGTTGTTTTACAAGCTTGAACAATCTGGAGGAAGTTCCAGTGCTCAGGTAAACTTCTGGTTGTATTTCCAAATGATACGTTCATCATTTTAAATTTTTAAATGTTTGAAATGACTGACATCATGTCTCTTGTTACAGAGATTTAACTTTTACCCACCCCAAGGAGCACCATTTTTCCCTCAGACCCCATTTCCCCCACCTGTACAACTGCCCCTGGTAAGCATGGGTTTGGGGAATCTCAAGTTACGAAAAGTGGTTATTAGTCAGATGACGGTTATAAGACTTTGCAGATTTGGACACAGACATAAAAGGCATTAAGAAACCATCAGGCAGCAGCTATTCAGACTTCCCTCCCTGCACAGCTTGCAGAGTATGACCAGGGGAGCAAGTACCCCTCCAGGGCTTCAGTGACTTCTTCCAATTTCTCCCTACACTTGCGATCAAAAAGGTAGTGATACTGAATTACCTCGACTATGATGAGCTTAGTTACTTTCAGGAAGGGAATGCTAACTTTTGTCTATATTACCTGTTCTTTTTCTCCTTTTAAATCACCTTGCTGCCTTCTCTACAGTTTTTCCCCCCACCCCTAACATCTTCTCACAGGTCAAACAATATAATTATTTTGCTCTTCTTGTACTCTCTTCAATCTCTAATATCTGAATTCTTACAATATCTTGTTTAATAAAGGCCAGAATAACGCTAACTACATAACAGAGACACCTTTATTGGGACAGATAGGATTCATTTGGCTAATATTTACTGTCTGCNTGCTCTTCTTGTACTCTCTTCAATCTCTAATATCTGAATTCTTACAATATCTTGTTTAATAAAGGCCAGAATAACGCTAACTACATAACAGAGACACCTTTATTGGGACAGATAGGATTCATTTGGCTAATATTCACTGTCTGCCAGATAAAGTGGTCTATAGTGATCGCTAGAAAAACAAAAAATATGAGTAAACTTGCAATCTGATAAAGAAAAGAGATTCATAAATGAAAAAAAAATGCATTGGGCTGGCCAAAAAATTTTGCTCAGGTGTTTTTGTAACATCTTACTGGAAAAACTCCAGTGAACTTTTTGGCCAACCCAATAATTTGCTAAGAGCTTCTAGACACAAATACAAAACCAACTGACTTATGCTGCATGTCAGAGTTCATCCACAGAGGAGAGGCAGCCAAGCCAGGTTATGAGGAGTGAGTGAGGCCCTCCAGGCACAGGGAACAGTCAGTGCTGAGGACGTGGCAACTCAGGCAACAACCAGTGCAATGAGGCCACAACACAGGCTGGGACATGTAACATAAACAAGTTAGGCAACGTTGTTTTGAAAAGTTTATGCTATGCTAAGTTGCTTCAGTCGTGTGCAACCCCATAGATGGCAGCCCACTAGGCTCCCCCATCCCTGGGATTCTCCAAGCAAGAACACTGGAGTGGCTTGCCATTTCCTTCTCCAGTGCATGAAAGTGAAAAGTGAAAGTGAAGTAGCTCGGTCGTGTCTGACTCTTAGCGACCCCTTGGACTGCAGCCCACCAGGCTCCTCCATCCATGGGATTTTCCAGGCAAGAGTATTGGAGTGGGATGCCAAAAATAGCATCTTGTTTAACTTCTTGTCTATCATCTAAATACTTTTAAAGTAGAAACACAACTCTGCATAATTTTTTTCATATTTAAATGTAACAAAACACCTTCCCTTTGCTTATATTTAATTTCAAACTGTTTCTCCACTTTAAGTAGGCTTTTGTAAGCTGTCACTAAAGTGACTGTCCTCAGTGGAACATTCTTTCCCTTTAATGTTTTCACATGACCTAAGGGACTCTTAGCTTCCCAAGTTTCACTCGTGGTAAAGAACCTGCCTGCCAATGCAGGAGACCTAAGAGACACAGGTTCAATCCCTGGGTCAGGAAGATCCCCTGGAGGATGGCAACCCACTCCCATATTCTTGCTTGAAGAATTCCATGGACAAAGGAGCCTGGTAGGCTACAGTCCATAGTGTCACAAAGAGTCAGACACAACTGAAGCATAAGGACTTAGCCTGCATGCAATGGACTCTTAAGATACTAAATTTCTAACTTTTTGCATTTATAACTAACTGCTATTTATTTTGTTTCCAGTCAGGTACACTGGTTCCTTTTTTTTTTTTTTTTTTTTGGCTGAAATCCAGTAAGCTTTGTTTTAAATTGAGGCAAAACCCTGGAGTCTCGGTTTATAATTTGAATTTATTAATTGCTACTAAAATCATATGCCTAAAATTATGTACGTCTATATGTAATTCTCGCCCAGAGAATTCCACGCACACAGGGAGCCTGGTGGGCTACAGTATATAGGATCGCAAAGAGTTAGACATGACAGAAGCGACTTAGCACACACATGTGGCAATAAAAAGAATTACTAGTATTTGAAACAGATGCTCTTCCTTCCACCAGATGGCAGAACAGTATTAAAAATCAGGCAAAGATGGCCTACCATAACTATCAATGATTAAGGCAGGTTTCTGGGCTTTAGGTTTGACTAATTAAACAAAATAAGTATACTTTTTAAAAGAAAAATATGACTTGAAGTTCACTCTAGAGTCTAATTTCCACCAATTAGAAGGTGGGCTCCATGAGAGCTTATAATTGCTCAATAAATACTTGGGTGGGTGAACGGATGGATAAGTAATCAATGAACACGTGAGGAAAAAAAGCTAAAACAAAATGTTCTACTTTGTTTTGTTCACAACTCACTTCCCCTCCCCACCCTTTTTTTTTGTAGATTCCGATTCCTCTTCCTTTTCCATTTCCTAATAATCCAAATCAGGTAATTAAAAGTTTTCCTTTAAGAAAGTATTTAAATGGATACAAAAACAAAAACCTTGAAAATTCCTGAGGTTCATTTGGAAAAGAAGTTGATACCAAAAATAATGGTTCTCTTTATCCTTTGGGGACCATTAGTGGGAACCATTAGTGAAGCCTTTGAACTAGGAAGGTTATGGTTATGGTATAAAAGGATTATGTAAATTTTACTTTCGACAAGACTTTACTGGATGAGGAAAAATTACACAGAATGACAAAGTCACAAACCAAAAAAACAGTGAATAACACAGCATATTAATTCCGATTTTTTAAAGATACTTCTATTACAATTATAGGAAATTATTATTAAAGTTGTGAAGCTGTTGAGAATTTCCTGGTGTCTGGTGGTTAGGACTTGGCAGTTTCACTGATGGGCCCAGCTTTCATTCCTGGCCAAGGAACTAAGATTCTGCAAGCTGTGAGTCTTGCCCAAAAAAGGAAAAAAAAAAGATTCCCAAATATAGTCTTTTTTCCAACTCATAAGCGTAAGTTTCATCATCTTTCCAAGAAATCCCAGCTACATTTGCCGTCAACAACAACAACAACAGAATAAAAAATTTGGACTATGTTTCCAGAGATGGCAGGTGTGAAGGCAAGGTGGGTACCATGGTGTGGCAGGGAGTGGAAGCCTTAAAATATCAGTGAACGTCAACCTTACTGATGTAATNAACCCACATCAGATGTGTATAAGAGACAGGATAGCAGGTGTGAAGGCAAGGTGGGTACCATGGTGTGGCAGGGAGTGGAAGCCTTAAAATATCAGTGAACGTCAACCTTACTGATGTAATTTTATATATGCTAAGAATTCCAAAAAGCATGTTTTCATTCATCAAGTTATTATAAAATATATAACATACAAAAGATAAAATGCTGAATTATAACTTCTTGATTATTTGATTATATCTTCTTTATTCTAGGTCCTGACACTTAATGATCTCATAGCGGTAAATACTGCCCTGTTAATCTATCAAATTTATAAAAATACTACATTCAACACCTACAACAATACATTACATTTAAGATGAGCCAGTTCACCCTACAAATTACTGTATTTATTAATCCAGTTCATTTGGAAATGAAATAAAGCACAGTTGTTAAGTTCAAAGCCAAAAAACTACCTCAATGCATGCAAGCAGCTCTACATCCCCTTATTCATCGTCTCTAAACTATAAACTGCCAAGACAACCTGTTCTATCACTGATGAGGATGAAGGTAAAGAGTCAAAAGATTTAAGAGTTATAGAAGAAACTACTTTAGGAGAGATGAAATAGACTTGACTATTCCTTCACTAATGAAGTATTTGCATAAATGCATAAGATATTATAATCAAACTTAAATCCCAATAGATAATTTTTTACTGAACAGCACAAAATTCAGCTTTTTAATGAGGCCCTATATTGATATAGTTATTTTGAATCTCAGTTTATGAAAACACAGGTCAAACACTTGGGAGTTTAAAAACAGAAAACTAAACAATGTCATTTCCCACATACTTTGCAAACAAACGTTTTCTGAAATCTAGATACATCTCACAGCTAACGTATTGCAGCGCAGTTCAGTTCAGTCGCTCAGTCATGTCCGACTCTTTGTGACCCCATGAATCGCAGCACGCCAGGTAGCCCTGTTCATCACCAACTCCTGGAGTCCACCCAAACCCACATCCATCGAGTCGGTGATGCCATCCAGCCATCTCATCCTCAGTCATCCCCTTCTCCTCCTGCCCCCAATCCCTCCCAGCATCAGAGTCTATCTTTTTCTTTAAGATGCATCATTAACTAAATGGTATACTTTATAGTTGATGGCATCTTAGAATTAGAGACCTGCAGTATTTCACAAAAATGGCAGAAAGTCAGGCCTAAATCACTGGGTACCTGGGGTAAAACTTTTCAGGATTTGTCTATACAGATTATTTAAAGGCAATCATCTTGAGGAATATATAAGTGTTTCAAAATCTTTAAGGTCAAACTAAATAAGAGCACAAGCCAAGTTTTAATTAGTGCTCTTTCTACAGTCCACTCTAAGCATTATGATAGTCCTTTTCCAAATGTAAATCATAAAAGTTCTAGCATACTCCTACTCATGTTAGAATTTATATACATATATATATATGAATACCTATTCTGAAAGTGTCTGGGGAAACTACCATCAATAGTTAACTATTGATGATTCCAAAATCGGCAAGTTCACCTTCACATCAAAACATGGCTAAAAGAGCACTGGCCTGTGGTGGGTAAGTCCAGATTCTAAGCTCATCTTTAAATTAGCTGTGTGACCTTGGGTAGATGTATTGATTTACCTCCAAAGTCTCTTCCAGTGAAAATACTGACTCCTCACACATACGACTTATTCTAAGGTTACCAAATCTGATTTCATAATACCTATACTTTATTTCTCTGAACTTTATTTAAGGGTATTGTTCTTTCCTAAGAATAAGCAGATCAGTGTTTAGCTTTCACATTCTTGCATATATGTTGGGATGGACAGCACTATAAATAGAGGCATTTGCCTTTTTGACATGGGTCAATTCCTCAAGCAAGCTGCCAGTCTCTTAAAACGGGGCCACATGAAAGCTGTAAGGCAACACTTAACCAGTGAAACTGCCTGTATAAGCAAATCCCTGAAGCAAAATCACAGCTGTCCTAAATTTCTGGTTCAAGTATCGTTCACACAGGGAATTAAGTTAAGGAAGATAGCACTTGTATGTAAGTGTATATAGCCAGTTTCTCAACCATTCACATCAATTTTCTGTATTTCAGATATAGTGAATACCATTACAAGGCAGTTACCAAAAAAACAGTTCTATGAATTAAGGGAGTTCAAATCTAAATACTGCATATTCATTTTAAAATCTTACATCACATAAATAAAACATAAGCAGCAAAATGGAATTAATTTTTCAGCAAAAACAAAGATTTTCATATAGAAAATATTTTAGCTTATATGCATACTAAGTTAAAAATAAGCTAAAAGTTAAACCCATTGTTTTCACTGATCTTTGATATTTTTTTCTTCCACAGTTAATCGTTTCTATCTTGAACCAACTTGGGGTAAGTATTCATTTTTAAGCTACTATAAACTACAAATTTACTTAATGGGCTGAAGCTATCACAATAATTTTTTTTAGGGCTTCTTTGGGTAAAACTTTTTTGCTATGGTTATACTGATAAAAGCAACTGATATTTTAATCTCAGAAAAGGTAAGAATAATTCTTCTGAACCATAAAAATTTATGGCAGAATGGAACCAAAGCAATCGACCTAAGGTAAAACTCATGGGTAAAGGTAAAACTAAGGTAAAACTCATTTTCCTCCAAGATCTTTAGATCAGAATTTCAGCAGGTCTAAAAAGGTATTCTTTTCATAATGCCCATAACATTTGACAAAATTTCAGCTTACAGAAGTTAGGTTAAGAAATTTCAAACAGTAAATTTTACCTCAAGCTTATTTTTGCCCGCTCTGAAACTACCAAATCTAGAAATGCTCTCATCTCCAGGCAAGGCAACAAATCTCCTTAACACAAAAGCATCAGCACTCTTGATGGAAACTCTACAAACCTTGANATTAAGGAAGATAGCACTTGTATGTAAGTGTATATAGCCAGTTTCTCAACCATTCACATCGATTTTCTGTATTTCAGATATAGTGAATACCATTACAAGGCAGTTACCAAAAAAAACAGTTCTATGAATTAAGGGAGTTCAAATCTAAATATTGCATATTCATTTTAAAATCTTACATCACATAAATAAAACATAAGCAGCAAAATGGAATTAATTTTTCAGCAAAAACAAAGATTTTCATATAGAAAATATTTTAGCTTATATGCATACTAAGTTAAAAATAAGCTAAAAGTTAAACCCATTGTTTTCACTGATCTTTGATATTTTTTTCTTCCACAGTTAATCGTTTCTATCTTGAACCAACTTGGGGTAAGTATTCATTTTTAAGCTACTATAAACTACAAATTTACTTAATGGGCTGAAGCTATCACAATAATTTTTTTTAGGGCTTCTTTGGGTAAAACTTTTTTGCTATGGTTATACTGATAAAAGCAACTGATATTTTAATCTCAGAAAAGGTAAGAATAATTCTTCTGAACCATAAAAATTTATGGCAGAATGGAACCAAAGCAATCGACCTAAGGTAAAACTCATGGGTAAAGGTAAAACTAAGGTAAAACTCATTTTCCTCCAAGATCTTTAGATCAGAATTTCAGCAGGTCTAAAAAGGTATTCTTTTCATAATGCCCATAACATTTGACAAAATTTCAGCTTACAGAAGTTAGGTTAAGAAATTTCAAACAGTAAATTTTACCTCAAGCTTATTTTTGCCCGCTCTGAAACTACCAAATCTAGAAATGCTCTCATCTCCAGGCAAGGCAACAAATCTCCTTAACACAAAAGCGTCAGCACTCTTGATGGAAACTCTACAAACCTTGAGACTTCTACAATGATTCTCACCCAAGTCTGCTTTCATTTAAAATACATATAAAAGAAAGAGACCAAAAAGGTATATTCCTTTTAAATATCTGAATTCACGTCAAATAAAATTAAAATTGATGCTTTTGAACTGTGCTATTGGAGAAGACTCTTCAGAGTCTCTTGGACAGCAAGGAGATCCAACCAATCCCTCCTAAAGGAGATCAGTCCTGAGTATTCATTGGAAGGACTGATGTTGAAGCTGAAACTCCAATACTTTGGCCACCTGATGTTAAGAACTGACTCACTGGAAAAGACCCTGATGCTGGGTAAGACTGAAGGCAGGAGAAGAGGACAACAGAGGATGAGATGGTTGGATGCCATCACCAACTCGATGGACATGAGTTTGAGTAAACTCCAGGAGTTGGTGATAGCCAGGGAGGCCTGGCGTGCCACAGTCCATGGGGTCGCAGAGTCGGACACAACTGAGCAACTCAACTAACTGAAGATTACAGTATGTATTTATTTTAACTTACCTCAAGAGAAACTGATGAATCAAAATATTTTCAATCTGAATTTTGAGAAAGAAACTGGATTTCACCCAAGTTTTCCTTCTGACAAAGTTTCATTGCCCCAAAGTACTTATTCTGTGTTTCTTACCACTTCAAATGATCTTATCAGGCCACTAAGGGTGAAGTAAGAGGAATTAGCTCTGTGTTACAGAAAAGACACTTAATGGTTCAATTTATCAGCATTTAGGTATAAAAGAACCACATTATTTTCCTTCTCCCAACACACATGACTGTACCAATACTAATCCACCAATTCTAAATAAACATAATATGGGAGACATGGGAGGAGGCAAGAAAAAAATGATGGCAAAACTACCTAGTAACTGTAATCTGTGTTGTTTATTTTGGCAGAAATAATTCTCTTACTACTATGTCAGGAGTTACACGGTGAGTAAAATCTCCAAATATCTTTTTTTTTTAATTAATTTATTTATTTGGCTGCGTCAGGGCTTAGTTGTGGCACTTGGACACTTTAATCCTCACTGTGGCTTGCAGGGTGCTTTTTCAGTTGCAGCATGTGAACTCTCAGCTGCAGCAAGAGGAATCTAGTTTCCTGACCAGGGATCAAACCCAGGCCCCCTGTGCTGTGAGCATGGAGTTTTAGCCACTGGGCCACCAAGGAAGTCCCTCAAGCAATACTATACATTTTAAATACTTTTATCCTAAGAGTTTAATAGCCTCAGGTTGTGCCCATACCGATGTTAAGAATGTGATTAAAGTAGATGTAAACAAGACCAAATAAAGTACAAGTGCTTCTTCAAATGATGTCCTTTAAAATCAACATATTTATTAAAACTTCACAAATATTTTAGAAAGTAACAGCAACCACCGTAAGTTCTTACACTGTAAGACAAAGTAGCACTTAGCCTCTCAAAGTAGTTAGAAATTTTAGGCGCCCTCTTTAGCAGGTTTAGTATCTTGCTTCTATTAGCGTTTGAAATGCTTTAAAGTCTTAAGAACGAACTGCTGCTACCAAGACAAACACTGGGTACAACCACTCATCCATAGGCTAAGATATTATCAATAAATTGCCTCTGGGCCATGATTATGCCAACAAGTTCAGTAACACTAGCCAAATCAGACGTGGCTCTTAAATTTCAAGTAACAAGCCATAAAAATGTACTATGGATAACATGAATGTTGCTTAAGTAATAAAGAATCTACCAAACTACAAACTTAAAGTAAGAAACAATAAAAGCTTCATAACCTTAGTAAGGAATACAAAAGACAGAATCGTTTCTGGGACCTCGCAAAACCCAGCTCTGTTGCTTACTGAATAACCTTGGGGCAATGTTTCTAAATTTCATTTTCATCTGTGAAGTGGGAATAATACCACCTAACTCCACAGGATTCTGGTGAGGATTGAGAGCTGTAACACAGATATTCAAGAAATGGTATCCACACTATTTATTTTACTAAATGTCTCTAAAAAGCAAAAATGTTCCTTATATCTAAAATATAAGAAAGGCAAATGTGAAGGCAATATCACCTACTGGAGGAGCAGATATTCCTCCAGAAATGTCTTAAACTAAAATTTTAATGTTTTTTTCTATTATAGATGGTGCTGGATACTTACAGTGAGAAGATTATCCACTTCCACCCTATCTATAGTGTATAGTAGTTTTATCGCTTTGCATGCTTTGTAAATGTTCCAGGGAAAACTATAAAATGCAACATGTGGATCATGTGCTTTAGTTATTCCTTAAAGACAATTTTTAATACAACCTAAAATCTTTACTAATGTCGGTTGAGATGCATCAAAACTATTAAAACATAAGTAAACATCATTCTTCAAGCTTTCTTGAGAGCTTTTGTGAGTAGCTTGTTTTAGAAAATCCTACTCAGTGTCAGTAAGAAGCAATCTCTTCCTGCCAAACAATGAAAGTAGAATCAAATTCCTCCACCCTGGGTCAAGGTCGTTCTACCCTTCACTCAGTGAAGCACATCCTTGACAAGCACGAGTCCCGTATTACACCCCCGAGGACCAGGAGTTCATGGATTTTGGAAAACTAACACTGAACTTAAACCTTACAGCTCTTTCGGAGGGGGTTGAGGCAACGACCTGAAATCAGACATTCTAACGTTTCTCCGCAAAACAGAGGGGAAAAAAGCCTCCTGTCAGTTCAGTTAAAGTTCACCACCAAGGGGGAAAAAAGGCAAAACCTTTTTTTGTTAATTTATCTTAGCCCTCATTTTGTTCTCTAGCCTAATACCTTTATCAAATATCTGAAGAAAACAACCATGCCTCTGTTCCCTAAACCACCTTTTCTTCAAATGACCCACCTATAATCCAACCGGAATGAGGATGGAATTATGACAGTCCCTACCTCAGGTCGATAGGTGTCAGTACTATGGGACTTTCCCAGTGGATATATAGGCCAGAAGGTGATATAAATGACCACTGAGACAAGGCAGTGCTATTTTCCTTCCTCTTCCCTGCTTCTAAGAAAACACCTAGAACACCTTTCCTCAAGGAATAACAATGTTAACAGTGAGTCTCAGAAACTTCAGGCAGTCCTCAACAATCCCTTCCTAACAAAGGACCCTTTAACTCCCAAAGACCTCCTCTGTCTCTGTCTCATTTCACTTATTTTCTGAACATCATTTTTAATTCCCTTATGGTACATACAGTTACAGTAGTGAAAATAAAAGTCGCTCAGTCGTGTCCAACTCTTTTGCGATCCTACGGACTATACAGCCCATGGAATTCTCTAGGCCAGAATACTAGAGTGGGTAGCCTTTCCCACAGTTACAGTAGAGTGGAATGCATATATAAATTTAAATTACTAGTTTTCTGGACACATTTTTGTAATTCAGAATTTTTGGAATTGAGGACATGATCTCTTGTTCATCAATCTTGATCTTTTTCGACTAAAAGAGTGACTGAAATTTCCTCTTATAACTTACAACTCTAAAGTCAAGAATACAAAAGGTTTCCGTTTTTGAAACCAGCTTCAACAAGATCATATAAAGCAAAGTGTGAACCAAATACTTTAAAGATAAATCAAGATTAGGCAATGGTGATCAGCATGCTTGATATGGTAGGAATATCCTTCATACCTCAAAAGCCAATGGAGGAAAACAAAACTGACACACAAGAATGACAGAGAAAGCAGAAATTACGGCTGAACAGAAATTCACCTAAATTTATCTTTGTTCGAATTCTGATTCTTCAGAGAGCATCAGTTCTTTCAATTTGGTTTAAGCCATGCTTAAACAGAATACTGGAGAAGGCAATGGCACCCCACTCCAGTACTCTTGCCTGGAAAATCCCATGGATGGAGGAGCCTGGTGGGCTACAGTCCATGGGGTCGCTATGAGCAACTTCACTTTCATGCGTTGGAGAAGGCAATGGCACCCCACTCCAGTGTTCTTGCCTGGAGAATCTCAGGGACGGGGAAGCCTGGTGGGCTGCTGTCTGTGGGGTCACACAGAGTCGGACACGACTGAAGTGACTTAGCTTAGCTTAAATAGAATACATACAAAATGATTGTTTACAGCACTTTTGACAGAAGAGCAGAAAATTCTCTGTTGTTTCACCACACCTGCTAATTTTATTCTGATGCAAAACCTAACTGCCTGTCATTTAATGAATAAAGTCATTTCCAAGTGACTTGCCCTGCCCTTTTTATATATGAGTTCTGTGATACTGTCTTCTCCGTACATGCTCCGTTCCTGGCTTTTGGCTTACATGGAGACTGTGAGCTGTTACCCAGGGCAGCCAGTCTCAGAGTCCTCACTCCAGTGTGCATCTCGTTTCTCTGCCACACGTTTGATGAACTGAGCATGACTCGCATAAAGCTTCAGTTTATCACTGATATCCATCCATTTCACCTTTCCAGCATCATCTCCAGCTTCTAAGGTAAGGTTATCCATTATTTCACCTGGTTACCAAAGAAAAAACATCAAGAAAATATAATTTATTTAATCACTTCTGTTTCTGCATAATCCTGTACCTTCAAGTATTCTTACTCAAAATAATTTTAAATCATCATATTAAGTGGCAGACTGAATTAAAAATGAGAATATCCAAATTTCCCAAATGTCCAAATTTTAACCAAGTTTCTAGATTTCAAGTAAAGGTACCAATAAGTAAGCTTTTCTCAGACTTGCCTAGAGGTTCAGTGGTCAAGAATCTGCACTTCCACTGCAGAGGGTGTGTGCTCAGTCCCCTGGTCAGGCAACTAGGATCCCACATGCCACAGGGTGCAGCAAAAAAAAAACCTTTCTCTCTCTTGCTCTTTCTCATTCAGCTCAATCATTCAGTCGTGTTCAACTCTTTACGACCCCAGAGAATGCAGCATGCCAGGCTTCCCTGTCCTTCACCATCTCCCAGAGTTTGCTCAAACTCATGTCCATTGAATAAGTGACTCCATCCAACCATCTCTTCCTCTGTTGTCGCCTTCTCCTCCTGCCTTCAATCTTTCCCAGCATCAGGGTCTTTTCCAAGGAGTCAGTTCTTTGCATCAAGTGGCCAAAGCATTGGAGCTTCAGCTTCAGCATCAGTCAGGACTGATTTCCTTTAGGATGGACTTGTTGAATCCCCTTGCTGTCCAAGGGCTTCTCAAGAGTCTTCTCCAACACCACTCTATTTATTTATGTATTTATGGCTGTAGTCCATGGGGTCGCAAGGAGTCAGACCCGACTGAGCGGCTGAACAAGAACAATTTATGGCTGCACTTAGGTCTTCATTGCTCTGCGCCGGCTTTCTCTAGTTGCAACAAGCGGGGGCTACTCTTCATCGCTGAGCATGGGCATGTGGGTTTAGCTGCTCCACTGCATGTGGGATCTTCCCAGACCAGGGACTGAACCCATGTCCCCTGTATTGACAGGCAGATTCTTAGCCATGGACCACCAGGGAAGTCCAGCTTTTCTCTTTAAAAAGTAAAAATATTACTCTTAAAAAAAAAAAAGTTAACATTAAATAAACATGAAACCTCACGTCAAAATTCCAGAGGAATCAGATTTAAACATTAAAAAAAAAGAAAGAAAACAATTATAAATGATTCACTTTAGAGTCATAAGGTAAGTACACTTTTCCAAGTATTACACCAAATCAGAAACCATATACTTATATTTATTAAAATATTTATAATTATCAAAAATTAAAAATAAATATTTTCAATCACAATTCACAATCTAAATGGCATACTTCTGTAGGACAGTTTGGCAGTATTTATCCAGAGCTTTTAAAAAGCAAGTGCTCTTTGATAAGCATTCAATGCAACAAATATCAGATTGCCTCTTATGCACCAGACTCTGTAAGAGGCTCTAGGGAGATCAAAAACAACAAAATAATTTCACTTCAAAGGATTTACCCTAAGGAAATAAAAAGACAAGCTTATTGAAGTATTCAAGACAACACTATTTATAAACAAATAGGAAAAAGAGGACATGACCAAACTTTCCATTGAGAGGGCACAGATTAAATAAATGATAAAGAGTCCATTGGACTCCCACATAATCATTAAAAGTGAAGAAGCTCTCCACATACTGACATGGAAATATGTCCATTATGTATTAATATATTAAGTGAAATTGTAAGTAACAAAATAGAATGTAGAGTGCTAGCCCATTTTTATTTTAAAAACAGCTATACAAATCTGGACGAAAATAAATCAAAATGTTAACAGTCATTATCTTCGGGAAGTGAAATAACTGCTTTAAAATTCTTTCCACTTTATGTCACCTATTTTCTAAGTAACTCATTATAAACACACATATCCTTAAAATAATAACGCTGCTTCTTAAAAGAATCAATCGAATAGTTTACAGCACATGAAAGAGAAAGTGTTAGTCACTCAGGCATGTCCAACTCTTCATGACCGCAAGGACTATAGCCCACCAGGCTCCTCTGTCCATGGGATTTCCCAGGCAAGAATACTAGAGTGGATTGCCATTCCCTTCTCCTAGGGATCTTCCCAACCTAGGGATCAAATCCAGGTTTCCCGCATTGCAGGAGAATTCTTTACCATCTAAGCCACCAGGGAAGCCCATTTCAGCACAAAAGTTTCTAAATCCCAGTGCTAAAATGACAGCTGTTTGTGTATCTTCATAGCAAATACAATAAATGATAACCAATGGAGAATCAGAATTAAGAAGTAAACCTGAATCTAAAAGTTAAAATAAAGTATGATTATCTAAATAACAATATTCTCCAACATGCTGTTTATCAGATCCAATAACATCTGAAAAGTATACTTGCCCTCTGGTCAACTAATAAACTACACAAAGCGAAATTTTAAAGTTAGTGAAGTTTATACATCTGACATTTAAAGAGCCTGCAAGTCATCACTCCCATCTTCACACCAAAAAAATACAAACAAACTGAAAATCAAAAACTCTTCTTGAATATGCACAGGAGCCTGCTATGTCCTCCTTTGCCTGGCAAAGCAATAAAGCTATGCTTTTCAACATCACCCAAAACTCCGTCTCCGAGATTTGATCTGGCACTAGCTCAGAGAAGCTCAACTTTTAGTGCCGCTCCCAACCTATCACCCACAGCAACAGAGATTTCATAAACTAACAAGGGAGCATTAACTGAAAGAACTGCATGGCTCAGACCTTATTTAAGTAGTCTCTAGGGAAATCAAAAGATGAAAGGAGGTGAAAAAAAAAAACAGTGGGAGGAAATTTTGGTCTCTGACACCTACAGTTATAGCAAATAATGAATATAGCCTAACTCCTAGCTATGTCTAGACAAACATAAAGCCTCACACTAGAGGTCTATTTGCCTCAGTCCCTTTTACTAAATACATCATGTTCACCTTCCAAAAAAACTATAAGGCGTGCTAAGAGGAGACAAAGGATCAGAATCAAACTCAGATACGGCAGAGATCTGAAATTATCAGATTGCAAAATTATTTTTACACTTAGAGAAAGAATGAAACAGTGAAAGCAGTGATCTGAACAACGCAGACACTATAACCAACCACTAGAGGGTCAGTCATTGTTTTTTAACTTCAAAAATAAATAGCTAACAAATGTATCAGTACTTAAGTTGCAGAGACCTGCTTCTAAATTACATATGCATTATTTTTCCTTCTGAAATATTTAAGTTCTTAATACAAAAATGAATTGTTCTAATACTCTGGTTACAGTTGTTGTATAGAAGTAATGAAATTTGTGCTGGGAGTTTCCCCAAGTTCAGCAAGAATGTAAAAGTGACAAATCTTCTAGTTGCAGCCCATTTTATAAGGAAAAACTTGAGTCCAAGAGAACATGTGATTTGCACAGGGTTATACCGAGATAGGAAAGGGGCAAGGCATAACCTTTAAGAGAATGATACAGCCATTGAGGACACAATATAAACTGGTTAAATCCAACTAGGTCCAAGATGGCAGACTAGATCTTGAGCCTCATTATATGTTCATTATAATACATCAGCATATGCTAAACAACACACCCACAGAAGTCAGGACAGTTCTGAGGCTAACCATAAAAGGTCAAAAAGTGAGAGTGATCCAATCCCTGGAAATCCCCTCCCTCTTTTCCAAAACAGACAGGATAATTCTCCCGCTCATTAGCCTATGAAATTACCCAGCCCATAAAAACTAAACACCCCATATTTCAGAGTCTCTTGTTTTCTGAGACAGCCTACACTCTATCTAGGGAGTGTGTACCTCCCTGAATAAATCTGTGCTCACTCTACTTCAGCTCACTCTTGAATTCCTTCCTGCACGAAGCCAAGGACTCTCATTTGGCAGTCCATCCCAGGGACTCGTCTGAGACCTCAGACACACCAGTCTCTCTCCCCGCATGTTTCCAGCAACAGTTCAGCTCAGAAAGGAACCATGAATGCAACAATTAGTTCCCTGATATGGTACCATTTCAGTATCTAAAAGGTCATCCAATTTAGCAATAAAATGTTTCAAGAGAAGCCACTCAACATATATTAAAATTGCAATTAATTTTCTAAATAGCAGATTCCTTCTTTCTTTTTATAATAACATATTTCCACCCACTTGCTAAATTTTTTAAATCCATTGACCAGAAAAAAATCATCCATTTGAAGTTTGTTCAACAGTTAGAATTTTTTTGGTATCATTTTGCATTTTAAGAATACATGCTTATTATAGGAAAAAGATGGCGGAGGAATAGGACGGGGAGAACACTCCCTCCCTCACTACTTCATCAAAAGAACATTTCAAGCTGAATAAACTCCACAAAACAACTTCTGAATGCTGGCAGAGGACATCAGGCATCCAGCAAAGCAGATCATCGGCTACAAAAACAGGTAGGAACAAATCTAAGGGACGAGAAAAAAGACAAAGGAGGTAGGGAGGGAGCCCCGTTCCCGGGAAGGGAATCCTGTCCCGGGAAGTGACTGTTAAGAAGAGAGAGCTCCAATCTCCAGGAAACTCTCACACAGCCGTGTCTAGGTCGAACCTGGGAAGCACGGACAGCAACATGACAGGAAGGAAAAATGGGTGATTAAAACCAAGGGAATACGAATCCAGCAGCAGGTCTCCCGGCGGATAGGCAGCACAAGCACCTGCCCCCGGCACCGGCGAGCGGGGGCTGGGCAGGGAGGAGCGGGACCGGCAGCCGCAGTTTCCTGGCAGGCGGGCCTCGGGGAAAAGCAGACTTCGGGGATTTTTGCGAGAATCGGGTCGTAACGCGGCCAGAATCGGGTCCGTGCGTGGCCAGGGCAGTCTGGCATGGACTGGCACCAGACTGTGAGATAATAACCACCACGCGGAACGCTCACGACAGTCCCGCACACAGAACAAAGGACCGATTGGAAATAGCCAGTCGGTTGCAG
>SJYW01009298.1:1254353-1265391 GCA_006410735.1 Raphicerus campestris | reverse complement strand
ATGGCATCTTAGAATTAGAGACCTGCAGTATTTCACAAAAATGGCAGAAAGTCAGGCCTAAATCACTGGGTACCTGGGGTAAAACTTTTCAGGATTTGTCTATACAGATTATTTAAAGGCAATCATCTTGAGGAATATATAAGTGTTTCAAAATCTTTAAGGTCAAACTAAATAAGAGCACAAGCCAAGTTTTAATTAGTGCTCTTTCTACAGTCCACTCTAAGCATTATGATAGTCCTTTTCCAAATGTAAATCATAAAAGTTCTAGCATACTCTTAATCATGTTAGAATTTATATACATATATATATATGAATACCTATTCTGAAAGTGTCTGGGGAAACTACCATCAATAGTTAATTATTGGTGATTCCAAAATCGGCAAGTTCACCTTCACATCAAAACATGGCTAAAAGAGCACTGGCCTGTGGTGGGTAAGTCCAGATTCTAAGCTCATCTTTAAATTAGCTGTGTGACCTTGGGTAGATGTATTGATTTACCTCCAAAGTCTCTTCCAGTGAAAATACTGACTCCTCACACATACGACTTATTCTAAGGTTACCAAATCTGATTTCATAATACCTATACTTTATTTCTCTGAACTTTATTTAAGGGTATTGTTCTTTCCTAAGAATAAGCAGATCAGTGTTTAGCTTTCACATTCTTGCATATATGTTGGGATGGACAGCACTATAAATAGAGGCATTTGCCTTTTTGACATGGGTCAACTCCTCAAGCAAGCTGCCAGTCTCTTAAAACAGGGCCACATGAAAGCTGTAAGGCAACACTTAACCAGTGAAACTGCCTGTATAAGCAAATCCTTGAAGCAAAATCACAGCTGTCCTAAATTTCTGGTTCAAGTATCGTTCACACAGGGAATTCACGCATAAATTAAGGAAGATAGCACTTGTATGTAAGTGTATATAGCCAGTTTCTCAACCATTCACATCGATTTTCTGTATTTCAGATATAGTGAATACCATTACAAGGCAGTTACCAAAAAAAACAGTTCTATGAATTAAGGGAGTTCAAATCTAAATATTGCATATTCATTTTAAAATCTTACATCACATAAATAAAACATAAGCAGCAAAATGGAATTAATTTTTCAGCAAAAACAAAGATTTTCATATAGAAAATATTTTAGCTTATATGCATACTAAGTTAAAAATAAGCTAAAAGTTAAACCCATTGTTTTCACTGATCTTTGATATTTTTTTCTTCCACAGTTAATCGTTTCTATCTTGAACCAACTTGGGGTAAGTATTCATTTTTAAGCTACTATAAACTACAAATTTACTTAATGGGCTGAAGCTATCACAATAATTTTTTTTAGGGCTTCTTTGGGTAAAACTTTTTTGCTATGGTTATACTGATAAAAGCAACTGATATTTTAATCTCAGAAAAGGTAAGAATAATTCTTCTGAACCATAAAAATTTATGGCAGAATGGAACCAAAGCAATCGACCTAAGGTAAAACTCATGGGTAAAGGTAAAACTAAGGTAAAACTCATTTTCCTCCAAGATCTTTAGATCAGAATTTCAGCAGGTCTAAAAAGGTATTCTTTTCATAATGCCCATAACATTTGACAAAATTTCAGCTTACAGAAGTTAGGTTAAGAAATTTCAAACAGTAAATTTTACCTCAAGCTTATTTTTGCCCGCTCTGAAACTACCAAATCTAGAAATGCTCTCATCTCCAGGCAAGGCAACAAATCTCCTTAACACAAAAGCGTCAGCACTCTTGATGGAAACTCTACAAACCTTGAGACTTCTACAATGATTCTCACCCAAGTCTGCTTTCATTTAAAATACATATAAAAGAAAGAGACCAAAAAGGTATATTCCTTTTAAATATCTGAATTCACGTCAAATAAAATTAAAATTGATGCTTTTGAACTGTGCTATTGGAGAAGACTCTTCAGAGTCTCTTGGACAGCAAGGAGATCCAACCAATCCCTCCTAAAGGAGATCAGTCCTGAGTATTCATTGGAAGGACTGATGTTGAAGCTGAAACTCCAATACTTTGGCCACCTGATGTTAAGAACTGACTCACTGGAAAAGACCCTGATGCTGGGTAAGACTGAAGGCAGGAGAAGAGGACAACAGAGGATGAGATGGTTGGATGCCATCACCAACTCGATGGACATGAGTTTGAGTAAACTCCAGGAGTTGGTGATAGCCAGGGAGGCCTGGCGTGCCACAGTCCATGGGGTCGCAGAGTCGGACACAACTGAGCAACTCAACTAACTGAAGATTACAGTATGTATTTATTTTAACTTACCTCAAGAGAAACTGATGAATCAAAATATTTTCAATCTGAATTTTGAGAAAGAAACTGGATTTCACCCAAGTTTTCCTTCTGACAAAGTTTCATTGCCCCAAAGTACTTATTCTGTGTTTCTTACCACTTCAAATGATCTTATCAGGCCACTAAGGGTGAAGTAAGAGGAATTAGCTCTGTGTTACAGAAAAGACACTTAATGGTTCAATTTATCAGCATTTAGGTATAAAAGAACCACATTACTTTCCTTCTCCCAACACACATGACTGTACCAATACTAATCCACCAATTCTAAATAAACATAATATGGGAGACATGGGAGGAGGCAAGAAAAAAATGATGGCAAAACTACCTAGTAACTGTAATCTGTGTTGTTTATTTTGGCAGAAATAATTCTCTTACTACTATGTCAGGAGTTACACGGTGAGTAAAACCTCCAAATATCTTTTTTTTTTAATTAATTTATTTATTTGGCTGCGTCAGGGCTTAGTTGTGGCACTTGGACACTTTAATCCTCACTGTGGCTTGCAGGGTGCTTTTTCAGTTGCAGCATGTGAACTCTCAGCTGCAGCAAGAGGAATCTAGTTTCCTGACCAGGGATCAAACCCAGGCCCCCTGTGCTGTGAGCATGGAGTTTTAGCCACTGGGCCACCAAGGAAGTCCCTCAAGCAATACTATACATTTTAAATACTTTTATCCTAAGAGTTTAATAGCCTCAGGTTGTGCCCATACCGATGTTAAGAATGTGATTAAAGTAGATGTAAACAAGACCAAATAAAGTACAAGTGCTTCTTCAAATGATGTCCTTTAAAATCAACATATTTATTAAAACTTCACAAATATTTTAGAAAGTAACAGCAACCACCGTAAGTTCTTACACTGTAAGACAAAGTAGCACTTAGCCTCTCAAAGTAGTTAGAAATTTTAGGCGCCCTCTTTAGCAGGTTTAGTATCTTGCTTCTATTAGCGTTTGAAATGCTTTAAAGTCTTAAGAACGAACTGCTGCTACCAAGACAAACACTGGGTACAACCACTCATCCATAGGCTAAGATATTATCAATAAATTGCCTCTGGGCCATGATTATGCCAACAAGTTCAGTAACACTAGCCAAATCAGACGTGGCTCTTAAATTTCAAGTAACAAGCCATAAAAATGTACTATGGATAACATGAATGTTGCTTAAGTAATAAAGAATCTACCAAACTACAAACTTAAAGTAAGAAACAATAAAAGCTTCATAACCTTAGTAAGGAATACAAAAGACAGAATCGTTTCTGGGACCTCGCAAAACCCAGCTCTGTTGCTTACTGAATAAACCTTGGGGCAATATTTCTAAATTTCATTTTCATCTGTGAAGTGGGAATAATACCACCTAACTCCACAGGATTCTGGTGAGGATTGAGAGCTGTAACACAGATATTCAAGAAATGGTATCCACACTATTTATTTTACTAAATGTCTCTAAAAAGCAAAAATGTTCCTTATATCTAAAATATAAGAAAGGCAAATGTGAAGGCAATATCACCTACTGGAGGAGCAGATATTCCTCCAGAAATGTCTTAAACTAAAATTTTAATGTTTTTTTCTATTATAGATGGTGCTGGATACTTACAGTGAGAAGATTATCCACTTCCACCCTATCTATAGTGTATAGTAGTTTTATCGCTTTGCATGCTTTGTAAATGTTCCAGGGAAAACTATAAAATGCAACATGTGGATCATGTGCTTTAGTTATTCCTTAAAGACAATTTTTAATACAACCTAAAATCTTTACTAATGTCGGTTGAGATGCATCAAAACTATTAAAACATAAGTAAACATCATTCTTCAAGCTTTCTTGAGAGCTTTTGTGAGTAGCTTGTTTTAGAAAATCCTACTCAGTGTCAGTAAGAAGCAATCTCTTCCTGCCAAACAATGAAAGTAGAATCAAATTCCTCCACCCTGGGTCAAGGTCGTTCTACCCTTCACTCAGTGAAGCACATCCTTGACAAGCACGAGTCCCGTATTACACCCCCGAGGACCAGGAGTTCATGGATTTTGGAAAACTAACACTGAACTTAAACCTTACAGCTCTTTCGGAGGGGGTTGAGGCAACGACCTGAAATCAGACATTCTAACGTTTCTCCGCAAAACAGAGGGGAAAAAAGCCTCCTGTCAGTTCAGTTAAAGTTCACCACCAAGGGGGAAAAAAGGCAAAACCTTTTTTTGTTAATTTATCTTAGCCCTCATTTTGTTCTCTAGCCTAATACCTTTATCAAATATCTGAAGAAAACAACCATGCCTCTGTTCCCTAAACCACCTTTTCTTCAAATGACCCACCTATAATCCAACCGGAATGAGGATGGAATTATGACAGTCCCTACCTCAGGTCGATAGGTGTCAGTACTATGGGACTTTCCCAGTGGATATATAGGCCAGAAGGTGATATAAATGACCACTGAGACAAGGCAGTGCTATTTTCCTTCCTCTTCCCTGCTTCTAAGAAAACACCTAGAACACCTTTCCTCAAGGAATAACAATGTTAACAGTGAGTCTCAGAAACTTCAGGCAGTCCTCAACAATCCCTTCCTAACAAAGGACACTTTAACTCCCAAAGACCTCCTCTGTCTCTGTCTCATTTCACTTATTTTCTGAACATCATTTTTAATTCCCTTATGGTACATACAGTTACAGTAGTGAAAATAAAAGTCGCTCAGTCGTGTCCAACTCTTTTGCGATCCTACGGACTATACAGCCCATGGAATTCTCTAGGCCAGAATACTAGAGTGGGTAGCCTTTCCCACAGTTACAGTAGAGTGGAATGCATATATAAATTTAAATTACTAGTTTTCTGGACACATTTTTGTAATTCAGAATTTTTGGAATTGAGGACATGATCTCTTGTTCATCAATCTTGATCTTTTTCGACTAAAAGAGTGACTGAAATTTCCTCTTATAACTTACAACTCTAAAGTCAAGAATACAAAAGGTTTCCGTTTTTGAAACCAGCTTCAACAAGATCATATAAAGCAAAGTGTGAACCAAATACTTTAAAGATAAATCAAGATTAGGCAATGGTGATCAGCATGCTTGATATGGTAGGAATATCCTTCATACCTCAAAAGCCAATGGAGGAAAACAAAACTGACACACAAGAATGACAGAGAAAGCAGAAATTACGGCTGAACAGAAATTCACCTAAATTTATCTTTGTTCGAATTCTGATTCTTCAGAGAGCATCAGTTCTTTCAATTTGGTTTAAGCCATGCTTAAACAGAATACTGGAGAAGGCAATGGCACCCCACTCCAGTACTCTTGCCTGGAAAATCCCATGGATGGAGGAGCCTGGTGGGCTACAGTCCATGGGGTCGCTATGAGCAACTTCACTTTCATGCGTTGGAGAAGGCAATGGCACCCCACTCCAGTGTTCTTGCCTGGAGAATCTCAGGGACGGGGAAGCCTGGTGGGCTGCTGTCTGTGGGGTCACACAGAGTCGGACACGACTGAAGTGACTTAGCTTAGCTTAAATAGAATACATACAAAATGATTGTTTACAGCACTTTTGACAGAAGAGCAGAAAATTCTCTGTTGTTTCACCACACCTGCTAATTTTATTCTGATGCAAAACCTAACTGCCTGTCATTTAATGAATAAAGTCATTTCCAAGTGACTTGCCCTGCCCTTTTTATATATGAGTTCTGTGATACTGTCTTCTCCGTACATGCTCCGTTCCTGGCTTTTGGCTTACATGGAGACTGTGAGCTGTTACCCAGGGCAGCCAGTCTCAGAGTCCTCACTCCAGTGTGCATCTCGTTTCTCTGCCACACGTTTGATGAACTGAGCATGACTCGCATAAAGCTTCAGTTTATCACTGATATCCATCCATTTCACCTTTCCAGCATCATCTCCAGCTTCTAAGGTAAGGTTATCCATTATTTCACCTGGTTACCAAAGAAAAAACATCAAGAAAATATAATTTATTTAATCACTTCTGTTTCTGCATAATCCTGTACCTTCAAGTATTCTTACTCAAAATAATTTTAAATCATCATATTAAGTGGCAGACTGAATTAAAAATGAGAATATCCAAATTTCCCAAATGTCCAAATTTTAACCAAGTTTCTAGATTTCAAGTAAAGGTACCAATAAGTAAGCTTTTCTCAGACTTGCCTAGAGGTTCAGTGGTCAAGAATCTGCACTTCCACTGCAGAGGGTGTGTGCTCAGTCCCCTGGTCAGGCAACTAGGATCCCACATGCCACAGGGTGCAGCAAAAAAAAAAGCTTTTCTCTCTCTTGCTCTTTCTCATTCAGCTCAATCATTCAGTTGTGTTCAACTCTTTACGACCCCAGGGAATGCAGCATGCCAGGCTTCCCTGTCCTTCACCATCTCCCAGAGTTTGCTCAAACTCATGTCCATTGAATAAGTGACTCCATCCAACCATCTCTTCCTCTGTTGTCGCCTTCTCCTCCTGCCTTCAATCTTTCCCAGCATCAGGGTCTTTTCCAAGGAGTCAGTTCTTTGCATCAAGTGGCCAAAGCATTGGAGCTTCAGCTTCAGCATCAGTCCCTTCAGTGAATATTCAGGACTGATTTCCTTTAGGATGGACTTGTTGAATCTCCTTGCTGTCCAAGGGCTTCTTAAGAGTCTTCTCCAACACCACTCTATTTATTTATGTATTTATGGCTGCAGTCCATGGGGTCGCAAGGAGTCAGACCCGACTGAGCGGCTGAACAACAACAATTTATNCCAGCATCAGGGTCTTTTCCAAGGAGTCAGTTCTTTGCATCAAGTGGCCAAAGCATTGGAGCTTCAGCTTCAGCATCAGTCAGGACTGATTTCCTTTAGGATGGACTTGTTGAATCCCCTTGCTGTCCAAGGGCTTCTCAAGAGTCTTCTCCAACACCACTCTATTTATTTATGTATTTATGGCTGTAGTCCATGGGGTCGCAAGGAGTCAGACCCGACTGAGCGGCTGAACAAGAACAATTTATGGCTGCACTTAGGTCTTCATTGCTCTGCGCCGGCTTTCTCTAGTTGCAACAAGCGGGGGCTACTCTTCATCGCTGAGCATGGGCATGTGGGTTTAGCTGCTCCACTGCATGTGGGATCTTCCCAGACCAGGGACTGAACCCATGTCCCCTGTATTGACAGGCAGATTCTTAGCCATGGACCACCAGGGAAGTCCAGCTTTTCTCTTTAAAAAGTAAAAATATTACTCTTAAAAAAAAAAAGTTAACATTAAATAAACATGAAACCTCACGTCAAAATTCCAGAGGAATCAGATTTAAACATTAAAAAAAAAGAAAGAAAACAATTATAAATGATTCACTTTAGAGTCATAAGGTAAGTACACTTTTCCAAGTATTACACCAAATCAGAAACCATATACTTATATTTATTAAAATATTTATAATTATCAAAAATTAAAAATAAATATTTTCAATCACAATTCACAATCTAAATGGCATACTTCTGTAGGACAGTTTGGCAGTATTTATCCAGAGCTTTTAAAAAGCAAGTGCTCTTTGATAAGCATTCAATGCAACAAATATCAGATTGCCTCTTATGCACCAGACTCTGTAAGAGGCTCTAGGGAGATCAAAAACAACAAAATAATTTCACTTCAAAGGATTTACCCTAAGGAAATAAAAAGACAAGCTTATTGAAGTATTCAAGACAACACTATTTATAAACAAATAGGAAAAAGAGGACATGACCAAACTTTCCATTGAGAGGGCACAGATTAAATAAATGATAAAGAGTCCATTGGACTCCCACATAATCATTAAAAGTGAAGAAGCTCTCCANAATATTTATTAAAATATTTATAATTATCAAAAATTAAAAATAAATATTTTCAATCACAATTCACAATCTAAATGGCATACTTCTGTAGGACAGTTTGGCAGTATTTATCCAGAGCTTTTAAAAAGCAAGTGCTCTTTGATAAGCATTCAATGCAACAAATATCAGATTGCCTCTTATGCACCAGACTCTGTAAGAGGCTCTAGGGAGATCAAAAACAACAAAATAATTTCACTTCAAAGGATTTACCCTAAGGAAATAAAAAGACAAGCTTATTGAAGTATTCAAGACAACACTATTTATAAACAAATAGGAAAAAGAGGACATGACCAAACTTTCCATTGAGAGGGCACAGATTAAATAAATGATAAAGAGTCCATTGGACTCCCATATAATCATTAAAAGTGAAGAAGCTCTCCACATACTGACATGGAAATATGTCCATTATGTATTAATATATTAAGTGAAATTGTAAGTAACAAAATAGAATGTAGAGTGCTAGCCCATTTTTATTTTAAAAACAGCTATACAAATCTGGACGAAAATAAATCAAAATGTTAACAGTCATTATCTTCGGGAAGTGAAATAACTGCTTTAAAATTCTTTCCACTTTATGTCACCTATTTTCTAAGTAACTCATTATAAACACACATATCCTTAAAATAATAACGCTGCTTCTTAAAAGAATCAATCGAATAGTTTACAGCACATGAAAGAGAAAGTGTTAGTCACTCAGGCATGTCCAACTCTTCATGACCGCAAGGACTATAGCCCACCAGGCTCCTCTGTCCATGGGATTTCCCAGGCAAGAATACTAGAGTGGATTGCCATTCCCTTCTCCTAGGGATCTTCCCAACCTAGGGATCAAATCCAGGTTTCCCGCATTGCAGGAGAATTCTTTACCATCTAAGCCACCAGGGAAGCCCATTTCAGCACAAAAGTTTCTAAATCCCAGTGCTAAAATGACAGCTGTTTGTGTATCTTCATAGCAAATACAATAAATGATAACCAATGGAGAATCAGAATTAAGAAGTAAACCTGAATCTAAAAGTTAAAATAAAGTATGATTATCTAAATAACAATATTCTCCAACATGCTGTTTATCAGATCCAATAACATCTGAAAAGTATACTTGCCCTCTGGTCAACTAATAAACTACACAAAGCGAAATTTTAAAGTTAGTGAAGTTTATACATCTGACATTTAAAGAGCCTGCAAGTCATCACTCCCATCTTCACACCAAAAAAATACAAACAAACTGAAAATCAAAAACTCTTCTTGAATATGCACAGGAGCCTGCTATGTCCTCCTTTGCCTGGCAAAGCAATAAAGCTATGCTTTNAAAGAAACTATCCTTGCAGATTGCAGAATATGTATGTGACGAGTCATCCTCTTATGAAACTACATCTGTTTAACAATACGGCATAAAATGTAAAACCCACTCTTGAACACATACACATGTTTTTAAAAGCCACTTGAAATAGCACTGACATGAACTCAATACAAGTATACTCTTCCTGATGATATTATAGAAACTTTAAAAACTGTAAGGAACAGTACGTAATGTGTTACCTTTTTAAAAAATACTGATAATGTTACTTTGGTCTTAGAGTAGGGAATGGGTTCTAAGACAAGACTCAGCATTAGTGAGTATCTACAATACCAAGTGCTATAATGCTCTCTCTAATAATCCTGTGAAATAAATATGATTATTTTTAGAACAAAGGTCTGAACTCCACAGCACTCAGCTCCAAGTGGAAAGGCTAAAACACAAGCCCAGGTCTAACATCAAAATCCATGTTCTATCTCGAGAGTTTTAGAATTAAGACTCAGATTTTAACAGCTCTGTTGTATTATTCTACATTTGTCATTAACAATGATAGCTTCACTCAAGTAGGGAGGAGAGAGACTTAAGGGAGTAGAAAAGATCCATATGCAATAACCTTGCATTATATAAGTAAAGCAACTAAAAAGAACTGAAAACATTGATTTGACTTTATTTTAATGCTTACCCCTGGGATTGCCCATTCTCCACAGTCTTTCCTTTTTATTGCAACAAACTGCAAGATGTTTTTCCCAGAAATGGGATGGGTGATTTTATTTCCACTTCTATCCCTTTTCCACCTATAAACAGTAATGTAAGATCATAAGTGATTCAGAACAAAGATCAAGGTCCTAAACCAAGCTTAAGACAAAAATATAAAGATGTATTTTTCTTTACAATAGAGTGTATATACATTTACCTCAAATCAGCTAGTTTTATAAAGAAATATTGTTTTGCATTAAAAAATACTCTTTATTTAGCACTGTTACAAACTAAGGCAAATGTCTACTTTCCATAAAGGATAGTATAGTCTCCATAATAAAAATTCAAGATATACATTTTACTAAAGTAAAATTTATCAAAAAGATTTTAAAGCAGAACAGAATTTAAAGGAAGGTCATTAAGAGTTTCTTCTCTTTTTTATCCAAGGAACCTTTTCAAGAATTATTAATATAACTAGAGAAAAAGATCTGTAATAATTGCTTTTAACAGTTCACCCTCTTTTCAGAAAAGAAGATTATGTGATACAGGTTCAGTTCAGTTCAGTTCAGTCGCTCAGTCGTGTATGACTCTGCAACCCTGTGAACTGCAGCATGCCAGGCCTCCCTGTCCATCACCAACTCCCGGAGTTCACTCAGACTCATGTCCATCAAGTCGGTGATGCCATCCAGCCATCTCATCCTCTGTCATCCTTCTCCTCCTGCCCCCAATCCTTCCCAGCATCAGTCTTTGCCAATGAGTCAACTCTGCACATGAGGTGGCCAAAGTACTGAAGTTTCAGCTTTAGCATCATTCCTTCCAAAGAACACCCAGGACAGATCTCCTTTAGGATGGACTGGTTGTATCTCTTTGCAGTCCAAGGGACTCTCAAGAGTCTTCTCCAACACTACAGTTCAAAAGCATCAATTCTTTGGCGCTCAGCTTTT
>SJYW01009298.1:1233953-1253011 GCA_006410735.1 Raphicerus campestris | reverse complement strand
AAAAAAAAAAAAAGCTTAATATTTATCCCATTTTTTGATAAAAGAAATCTCACTCCATCCTTTAATTTTGTATTTCAAATTTAATTGAATATTTTTAAAGCATCAAGGCAACATTAACTTCAAAATGTGCTTTTTGTAATCAGAGCCTCCTTCCCAAAGATGTTGATAAATCTCCCTTTCCCCTTCCCTACGCCACATCTACCTCCCCCTGCCAAATGTTAAGAATAGTTCTAACAGTCCTTGAGGCAAAGATAAAGATTTTGAACTTGCAGTACAAAACCAAAACAGAAAGCCTACAGTCTAATTTTCACTCTGCATCAGATTAAAATACACCAGCTTAGATATGAGTGTCCAAGTCTTTATAATGTGGCTGAACACTACATCTAACCCATTAAAGTCAAAGTCACTCAGTCATGTCCTACTCTTTGCAGCCCCATGGACTATACACTCCATGGAATTCTCCAGGCCAGAATACTGGAGTGGGTAGTGTATCCCTTCTCCAGCAGATCTTCCAGACCCAGGAATTGAACCCATTGCAGGCGGATTCTTTACCAGCTAAGCCACAAGGGAAGCCCAAGAATACTGGAGTGAGTAGCCTAGCCCTTCTCCAGCTGATCTTTCCAACCCAGGAATCGAACTGGGTTCTTCTCCATTGCAAGTGGATTCTTCACCAACTGAGCTATCAGGGAAGCCCCATCCGTAATTCCCCCTAAAAGAGTTCACAGCCTAGCAGTGGAGCTAGATATGTAGGTGAATAAACTGTAAGACTGGCAGCTTGCTGAGTACAGATTGCTAGAAATGAAAGAACAATTAGTACAAGACAAATCTGATTTTAAGGATGCAGAGGGAGGAAACAAAGTTATAAAAATAAAATAATGTATTCAAGAAACTGAAAGTATACACGGGAGTATGAACATCAGTGAGGGAAAGATAGATAATGAGGTTGAAGTAGGCAGAGAATTCATCAAATTAATCTGCTTAGAGAGCCAGAAAATGTTTTAAAGCAGGTTAAAAGTTGTTAGCAATTTGTATTTCAGAAAACTCACTCATTTTGACAAAAGTTTGGAAGTTGGTTTGGAGGTGATCAAGACCAAAAGCAAGAAAAGCCAGCTCAGTTCAGTTCAGTTCAGTCACTCAGTTGTGTCCGACTCTTTGCGACCCCATGAACTCCAGCACGCCAGGCCTCCCTGTCCATCACCAACTCCCAGAGTTCACTCAAACTCATGTCCATCAAGTCGGTGATGCCACCCAACCATCTCATCCTCTGTCATCGCCTTCTCCTGCCTCTAATCCCTCCCAGCATCAGGGTCTTTTCAAATGAGTCAGCTCTTCGCATGAGATGGTCAAAGTATTGGAGTTTCAGCTTCAACATCAGCCCTTCCAATGAACACCCAGGACTGATCTCCTTTAGGATGGACTGGTTGGATCTCCTTGCAGTCCAAGGGACTCTCAAGAGTCTTCTCCAACACCACAGTTCAAAAGCATCAATTCTTCAGCACTCAGCTTTCTTTATAGTCCAAGTGTCACATCCATATATGACCATTGGAAAAACCACAGCTTTAACTAGATGGACCTTTTTTGGCAAAGTAAGGTCTCTGCTTTTTAATATGCTGTCCAGGTTTTTCAAAGCTTTTCTTCCAAAGAGAAGGCGCCTCTTAATTTCAAGGCTGTATACATACATACATACACATATATATATGCCTGTGTATATACCAACACAAACACACACACATGCCGTTGGCTCTCTGTATCCACAAATGCAGAACCCACGGATAAGACGAGTCAACCGTACTTTTCCATTTTATGTAAGCGACCTGAACATTCACAGATTTTGCTACCTGCTTGAGGCACAGGGGCCTCTTTGAAAGCCAATCCCCTAAAATATCAAGGGATAACTATACATATAAACACATACATATGCACACATATATTTGTATATGTATATGTATATGATGGACATGTAAAAACATGGTTAGTGTCTGTATTTTTCCAATTACTTGTCTCTTTGTTACTGAAATGTGTTTTCAGGTCTCACCTGGTTATGATGGGATCTGCAGCATGATTGGGGCCCCATCGCCCCAAAAGCCCCCGGCCAACCAGTCCAGTCCGTCCTGCAGGATTTCTGGAAAAACAAAAAACCATAAAACCAACTGAATGTACTCATCTTTTTGAATCGGACTTGATATGGCCCAAAACGAGGTACTAAGAGGGAAATAAGACCTCCACACAAATCCAGTAGCACTACTACATATTTGACATTCAAAGCACGTATTTCTTTACGGTGTTATTTAACTTTTCTTTCATGCCTGGGCTTGATCCAGGAGGAGGATCTCATTTCCAAAGCTGTTTTAAAGCTGGAAGGCTGAAATGCTCTGCACCTAATCAGTCTAACTCTGCAACAGAAACACTTAATCCAGTACATCCACACTTCTCTTCCCTTTCTCATCATCCTCTTTTCATACTTCACTCTCTTACAACTTGTCTCACTCATATAGTTTTGATTACATTTTAAAGTTCATTTTTTTCATAGTGGGTTCTAGATTTATATTATCAGTAATAGAAATTGTGTAGCATATAATGAGGGCTTCCCAGGAGGTGCTAGTAGTAAAGAACCTGCCCGCCAATGAAGGCAGACATAAGAGACACGGGTTCCATCGCTGGGTCCAGAAAATCCCCTGGAGAAGGGTACAGCAACCCATTCTAGTATTCTTGCCTGGAGAATCCCATGGACATAGGAGCCTGGCAGGCTAGAGTCCATAAAGGCTGCACAGAGTTGGACGTGACTAAAGCGACTTAGCCCACAGCACACAGCATATAATGAAGTAGAAATACTTAATATTTTAAGATTTCATATATACCAAATTCAATTTTTAAAAACAATTTTATAAAAATGCCAACAACTATTTAACCTAATGCCACAACCCAATGTTTAAAAGTCTATCAGATAAACAGGGCACACTCACACCTGGGTAATTTTCTTCCAGTCAATATTCCTTAAATGTTTAACTTTCATTATGTAAAATGAAATGCCCTAATCTGCAATCTTATCTATTTAATATCTTTGGTCCTCCCAGTATGTGAAAGTACATGAACAACTTGTCAAATCTTCCCTTTCAGCTATCTTTTTAACTGGTTTTTTATTTATGGTTGCACTGGGTCTCTGTTGCTGCAGTGGCTTTCTCCAGCTGCTGCAAGCAGGGGCTCCTCTCCTCTGCAGTACTCAGGCTTCTCATTTCAGTGGCTTCTCTTGTGGCGGAGCATGAGCTCGAGGTACAGGAGCTCCAGTGGCTGCAGCACGTGGGCTCAGAAGTTGTGGGTCACAGGTTTAGTTGCTCCACAACATTTGGGATCTTCCTGGACCAGGGATCAAACTCATGTTCCCTGTACTGGCAGGTGGGTTCTCAACCACTATGGCTCCAGGGAAGTCCCAACCACTCTTCCTTATTTTGCTCTTCCTTGCAACTGTTATTAAAATTGAGTCAATCTTTATATTGTTTTATACTGAACTCAGAAAATTTCAGCAAGACTTGCAAATAAAAACAGAAAGGCAAGACACTTGGCCAGGTTGCAGTTATTCTACTTTTCAAATTCAGGAGGAGGGGCAGGGTGGTCAGTAACTATGTTTTACTCCATGCAACCATACACCCTTGAATACAAATGATCAAAGCCAATATTAAGAGAGAGAATGACCAAGCCTATAACTGATAAACTAGAAGCTGTAGAAAAGACATATAGATTACCCTACTGCCTGAGCAACAGAGAAAGCTATTTGCAGAAAATACAAAACAAAGGCAACATATAAAGGAAAGCAGACATAAGGCAGAGACAGTTCTAATGGATTTCCAAATTCTGCTGCTACTGCTAAGTTGCTTCAGTCATGTCCGACTCTGTGCGACCTCGTAGACGGCAGCCCACCAGGCTCCCCCGTCCCTGGGATTCTCCAGGCAAGAACACTGGAGTGGGTTGCCATTTCCTTCTCCAATGCATGAAAGTGAAATGTGAAAGTGAAGTCACTCAGTCGTGTCCAACTCTTCACGACCCCATGGATGGCAGCCCACCAGGCTCCTCCGTCCATGGGATTTGCCAGGCAAGAGTACTGCATTGAGGTGCCATTCCAAACTCTGCCCTTTCCTAAAGTTAGCTGCATTTCTGCTTTGGATTCCTGAGATGATTCTATAGTCCTGGAGTAAAGTTCACTTTTTTATTCAGGCAAGCTAGAGTTGGTTTCCATTAGTCAGAAAGTCTTGACTAAAACAATAGGCTATCTTTCCTTTACCTTTTCTGTCCTTTTATATGTGTACATATCTTCTGATATATTTTGCCCAGCAGAGACATTAAGGAGTAAGTCAAATGCAAGGCAACTTTGACTTGAAAAGACTCAATAACACAGAAAAGTGAGTAAGCTATGAACAAAGAAAGAATTTAGCAAAACTGAAAGACCAGGTTGGCATGAGAAGAGAACTACTATTTCCTTGCTTTAGAAGAACTAAAAATATTTCTAGCTTTTGCAACATTTCTACAAGGTGATACATGTGATTACCAAATCTGATTTTTCTATTTTTTTATTGGAGGCATGCTAATTTTTACATTTCTTCCTTTTATGATGACTTAAGAAAAACTGAAAATTTTCAAGTTGTGTAGAAAAATCACTTTTAAAAGGACAAAAAGAGGGATTTCCTGGTGGTCCAGTGGTTAAGACTCCATGCTTCCACTGGGCACAGGTATGATCCCTCATTGGTGAACTAAGATCCCCACATCCCACCCACGTGCCACATGACAGGGCCAAAAGAAAAAAACGATGTTACGCTGTTGGGTTGTTTTTATTTTTACTCTTACATATCTGGATAAATTCCTAAAAGTATTATCTCATTTTATAAATAATCACTGAAATACAATTCTTAATCCTTGCCTTCTGTTAATTTATTCAATTACAGTTGACCCTTGAACAATGCTTCCATATAAACTTATAGTCCATCTTCTGTACACACAGTTCCCTTGTATCTGTGGTTCCACATTCAGGTATTCAACAAAACTCAGAAGGAGTAGTGCTGTAATATTTACTACTGAAAAAGAATCCATGTATAAGTGGGCCTGTGTAGTTTAAGCCCCATTTTGTTCGAGTCAACTGTTTTTATTTCTATTTCGAGGTAAAGTTATAAGAAGATGCATTCAATTCCTTCCAGCACTGACTCACCATATGCAAACTACTTGCATTCTCTCTACTTATCTGTAAATGGAACTAAAAATATCCACCCACAGGGTTTTTATTATGATTTAATTAGATCACATATATAAATTCTTTCAGACAAGGCCTGGCATATGCAAGCCCTCAATAAATGTTAATTACATTGATAAAATAAAATGTGTATTTTAAGGAAGGACAAAAAAATTTAGACCTAAAATTTTCTGTGTCCATCTGGGCCTCTCCTAGCATCCCTAATGTGCAGTGTATCTGCACATTAACCAGACCTCCTCAAAGATGAGAGTGCTTTCTTGACCATAAAGATGATTATTTTCCCTTTCTTCTGACACTAGCAACGTAACTTCTTAAAAGAACAGCATGCTCTCCCAACTCTGCAAGGCGACACTGTGACTCACTGCTTGCTTTGTACATGCTTACCTGGACTATGTATCTTTGGGGAACCTTATGTAAAATATCACTATTTTACCCCATTTTGATGTACAATCCTTTGTCTAGAAAATGTGTATGACTACATCTTCTAACAGGGCTTCCCTGGTGGCTCAGTGGTAAAGAATCCACCTGCTAATGTAGGAGATGTGGGTTCAATACCTGGGTCAGGAGGATCCCCCTTCTTGCCTGGGAAATCCTAAGGAAAGAGGAGCCTGGCGGGCTCCTCTTCCAAGTTGTAACTGTCTTCCAAGTTGTAACTCAGTTTGGTTTACATAAAATTTGCTTTTTTCTTCTTACCTTGATTGTTAAGTGAATTTGCATTAACAATTATTTTCTACCTTTTAAAGATCCATTATTATAAGATGCCCCACCCCAGTACCTACCTAGGTCTTCCATTTTCAACCTCATACAGGCCATTCTGGCTCTTTCTCTCAACTTGCCCATCCTTTTCATTAAACTTGGGAGAGAAGTTGCTTTCACTGTAATGAGAAATAAGAAATAATGATCCAATACTACCAACAGCTTAATAATGCCAACCAGTTATTTATAACAACCAGTATCCTTGAAACTAAATTTTTAGTTACAAACTTAGTTTTCATTTACAAACTCATCAACTCCTTCAAAACGCTTTCTAGCAAAAAAATTTTTTTAATTTTGTACTAAATTTTATTTTTTTTTAATTTTTTTTTTTTACTTTATTTTGCTTTACAATACTGTATTGATTTTGCCATACATTAACATGAATCAGCCATGGTTGTACATGAGTTCCCAATCTTGAACCCCCTCCCACCTCCCACCCCATATCATCTCTCTGGATCATCCCTGTGCACCAGCCCCAAGCATCCTATATCCTGTATCGAACATAGACTGGCGATTCATTTCTTACCTGATAGTATACATGTTTCAATGCCATTCAATGATTTGGGAGAATGGCATTGAAAATTTTTTTGTTTAATCAAAAGACCTTATAAGACAAGAACATACGGTGTAACCCCTGTGGGGAAGGACTAATGGCAGGCAAACTGGAGCTGCTCCTACATACTACAGAAAAGAATACATTACTATCAGTAAAGCAGATTTGTCTATGGGCACAAAATGGCAATTATTGGTTCCTATTAATAAACACTTCTAAAAATAAGATTCCTTCTGATATTTTGCTGCTTCTACTGTATCAAAGTAATTAGGGCAGAAAGTGAAGAGCTAAAAAGCCTCTTGATGAAAGTGAAAGTGGAGAGTGAAAAAGTTGGCTTAAAGCTCAACATTCAGAAAACGAAGATCATGACATCCGGTACCATCACTTCATGGCAAATAGATGGGGAACCAGTGTCAGACTTTATTTTGGGGGGCTCCAAAATCACTACAGATGGTGACTGCAGCCATGAAATTAGAAGATACTTACTCCTTGGAAGAAAAGTTATGACCAACCTAGACAGTATATTCAAAAGCAGAGACATTACTTTGCCGACTAAGGTCCATCTAGTCAAGGCTATGGTTTTTCCTGTGGTCATGTATGGATGTGAGAGTTGGATTGTGAAGAAGGCTGAGTGCCTAAGAATTGATGCCTTTGAACTGTGGTGTTGGAGAAGACTCTTGAGAGTCCCTTGGACTGCAAGGAGATCCAACCAGTCCATTCTGAAGATCAACCCTGGGATTTCTTTGGAAGGAATGATGCTAAAGCTGAAACTCCAGTACTTTGGCCACCTCATGCGAAGAGTTGACTCATTGGAAAAGACTCTGATGGTGGCAGGGATTGAGGGCAGGAGGAGAACAGGCCGACAGAGGATGAGATGGCTGGATGGCATCACCAACTTGATGGACATGAGTTTGAGTGAACTCCGGGAGTTGGTGATGGACAGGGATGCCCTGACATGCTGCGATTTATGAGGTCGCAAAGACGCAAAGAGTCAGACACGACTGAGCAACTGAACTGAACATAAATAGTGCTGCAATGAACACTGGGGTGCATGTGTCTTTTTGAAGTATGGTCATATGGTAGTCCTTTCTCAGTGGCTTTTTTGCAAATATTTTCTCCCATTCTAAGGTTGTTTTTTCATCTCATTTATAGTTTTCTTTTCTGTACAAAAGCTCTTAAGTTTAATTAGGTCCCATTTGTTTATTTTCCTTATTCTAGGAAGTGGGTCAAAAAAGATATTGCTGTGGATTATGTCAAAGAATGTTCTTATGTTTTCCTCTAAGAGTTGTACAGGTGTCTGGTCTTACACTTAGATCTTTACTCCATGTTGTTTTATTTTTATATGTAGTGTTAGGGAGTATTCTCTTTCATTCTTTTACATGTAGCTGTCCAGTTTTCCCAGTACCACTTGTTGAAAAGACTGTCTTTTCTCCATTGAATATTCTTGCCTCCTTTGTCATAGATTAGGTGACCACAGCTGTGTGAATTTATCTTTGGGCTTTCAATCCTGTCCCATTGATCTATATTTCTGTTTTTGTGCCAGTACCATACTGTACTGATGACTATAGCTTTGTAGTATAGTCTGAAGTTAGGGAGCCTGATTACTCCAGTTCCATTTTTCTTTCTCAATATTGCTTTGTTATCTGGGGTCTTTTACGGATCCACAAAAACTGCAAAAAGTTTTTTGTTCTAATTCTGTGAAAAAGTCCATTGGTAATTTGATAGGGAGTGTACTGAATCTATTGACTTATATTAAGGAAATTAAAATGGAGGAAGTCTTATGCAGACATCAAAAGCAGGAGAGCAGGCCTCTGATCTCCCTGCATACTGCAAAGATTCTGTGCCTGCCTGCAAGGAAAGCAAGTCAGGTGGCACTTAACATAGGGAATGGGTCTTAGATTCTCTTAAGCCCCTGAGGGTCTGGCCAATTCCCCCAATCCCACCTCCCACCTCCAGGGTCTAAGAAGTTGGCTCCTCTGTCCATGGAATCTCCAAGCAAGAATACTAGAGTAGGTAGCCATTCCCTTCTCCAGGGGATCTCCCCACCCAGGGATTGAACCCAGGTCTCCTGCATTGCAGGTGGATTCTTTACTGCCTGAGACTTCCCTACCCCTTATGACTCACAAGGTGAAACAAACAGCAAAAAGTTAAAGTAAAACCACAGCTGCATTTTTGCAGACAAATTGATGATGATATCAACTGCTGCTTGGGATTGTAAGTGGGAGCCCCCAAAACTACAATATGAAGTCTCACCCACAGGGTGGACACACCACTTGTGACTTTTTCCCAATTAGGATTCCAGATTGCTGTTAATGAGGGACTTACCAGCACTGTCTAGGTCTGGAGGTTGGTTGGCCCAAATTTGGTGATTTCTATTTCTCTTCTTTTAATGGCTATATACTGAAATTAAGTCAAATAACCTTCAATTAAATACTCAAATTGTTTGTGTGATGTATGGTTTCTTTGGTTAATAAATCCTTCAAAACTAAAATGAAAGTAAAACTTTCATCAAAACTACTGCTTTAGGTAGTATAGTTGTTTTCACGATATTGATTCTTCCAATCCAAGAACATGGTATATCTNTTAGTTTTCATTTACAAACTCATCAACTCCTTCAAAACGCTTTCTAGCAAAAAAATTTTTTTAATTTTGTACTAAATTTTATTTTTTTTTAATTTTTTTTTTTTACTTTATTTTGCTTTACAATACTGTATTGATTTTGCCATACATTAACATGAATCAGCCATGGTTGTACATGAGTTCCCAATCTTGAACCCCCTCCCACCTCCCACCCCATATCATCTCTCTGGATCATCCCTGTGCACCAGCCCCAAGCATCCTATATCCTGTATCGAACATAGACTGGCGATTCATTTCTTACCTGATAGTATACATGTTTCAATGCCATTCAATGATTTGGGAGAATGGCATTGAAAATTTTTTGTTTAATCAAAAGACCTTATAAGACAAGAACATACGGTGTAACCCCTGTGGGGAAGGACTAATGGCAGGCAAACTGGAGCTGCTCCTACATACTACAGAAAAGAATACATTACTATCAGTAAAGCAGATTTGTCTATGGGCACAAAATGGCAATTATTGGTTCCTATTAATAAACACTTCTAAAAATAAGATTCCTTCTGATATTTTGCTGCTTCTACTGTATCAAAGTAATTAGGGCAGAAAGTGAAGAGCTAAAAAGCCTCTTGATGAAAGTGAAAGTGGAGAGTGAAAAAGTTGGCTTAAAGCTCAACATTCAGAAAACGAAGATCATGACATCCGGTCCCATCACTTCATGGCAAATAGATGGGGAACCAGTGTCAGACTTTATTTTGGGGGGCTCCAAAATCACTACAGATGGTGACTGCAGCCATGAAATTAGAAGATACTTACTCCTTGGAAGAAAAGTTATGACCAACCTAGACAGTATATTCAAAAGCAGAGACATTACTTTGCCGACTAAGGTCCATCTAGTCAAGGCTATGGTTTTTCCTGTGGTCATGTATGGATGTGAGAGTTGGATTGTGAAGAAGGCTGAGTGCCTAAGAATTGATGCCTTTGAACTGTGGTGTTGGAGAAGACTCTTGAGAGTCCCTTGGACTGCAAGGAGATCCAACCAGTCCATTCTGAAGATCAACCCTGGGATTTCTTTGGAAGGAATGATGCTAAAGCTGAAACTCCAGTACTTTGGCCACCTCATGCGAAGAGTTGACTCATTGGAAAAGACTCTGATGGTGGCAGGGATTGAGGGCAGGAGGAGAACAGGCCGACAGAGGATGAGATGGCTGGATGGCATCACCAACTTGATGGACATGAGTTTGAGTGAACTCCGGGAGTTGGTGATGGACAGGGATGCCCTGACATGCTGCGATTTATGAGGTCGCAAAGACGCAAAGAGTCAGACACGACTGAGCAACTGAACTGAACATAAATAGTGCTGCAATGAACACTGGGGTGCATGTGTCTTTTTGAAGTATGGTCATATGGTAGTCCTTTCTCAGTGGCTTTTTTGCAAATATTTTCTCCCATTCTAAGGTTGTTTTTTCATCTCATTTATAGTTTTCTTTTCTGTACAAAAGCTCTTAAGTTTAATTAGGTCCCATTTGTTTATTTTCCTTATTCTAGGAAGTGGGTCAAAAAAGATATTGCTGTGGATTATGTCAAAGAATGTTCTTATGTTTTCCTCTAAGAGTTGTACAGGTGTCTGGTCTTACACTTAGATCTTTACTCCATGTTGTTTTATTTTTATATGTAGTGTTAGGGAGTATTCTCTTTCATTCTTTTACATGTAGCTGTCTAGTTTTCCCAGTACCACTTGTTGAAAAGACTGTCTTTTCTCCATTGAATATTCTTGCCTCCTTTGTCATAGATTAGGTGACCACAGCTGTGTGAATTTATCTTTGGGCTTTCAATCCTGTCCCATTGATCTATATTTCTGTTTTTGTGCCAGTACCATACTGTACTGATGACTATAGCTTTGTAGTATAGTCTGAAGTTAGGGAGCCTGATTACTCCAGTTCCATTTTTCTTTCTCAATATTGCTTTGTTATCTGGGGTCTTTTACGGATCCACAAAAACTGCAAAAAGTTTTTTGTTCTAATTCTGTGAAAAAGTCCATTGGTAATTTGATAGGGAGTGTACTGAATCTATTGACTTATATTAAGGAAATTAAAATGGAGGAAGTCTTATGCAGACATCAAAAGCAGGAGAGCAGGCCTCTGATCTCCCTGCATACTGCAAAGATTCTGTGCCTGCCTGCAAGGAAAGCAAGTCAGGTGGCACTTAACATAGGGAATGGGTCTTAGATTCTCTTAAGCCCCTGAGGGTCTGGCCAATTCCCCCAATCCCACCTCCCACCTCCAGGGTCTAAGAAGTTGGCTCCTCTGTCCATGGAATCTCCAAGCAAGAATACTAGAGTAGGTAGCCATTCCCTTCTCCAGGGGATCTCCCCACCCAGGGATTGAACCCAGGTCTCCTGCATTGCAGGTGGATTCTTTACTGCCTGAGACTTCCCTACCCCTTATGACTCACAAGGTGAAACAAACAGCAAAAAGTTAAAGTAAAACCACAGCTGCATTTTTGCAGACAAATTGATGATGATATCAACTGCTGCTTGGGATTGTAAGTGGGAGCCCCCAAAACTACAATATGAAGTCTCACCCACAGGGTGGACACACCACTTGTGACTTTTTCCCAATTAGGATTCCAGATTGCTGTTAATGAGGGACTTACCAGCACTGTCTAGGTCTGGAGGTTGGTTGGCCCAAATTTGGTGATTTCTATTTCTCTTCTTTTAATGGCTATATACTGAAATTAAGTCAAATAACCTTCAATTAAATACTCAAATTGTTTGTGTGATGTATGGTTTCTTTGGTTAATAAATCCTTCAAAACTAAAATGAAAGTAAAACTTTCATCAAAACTACTGCTTTAGGTAGTATAGTTGTTTTCACGATATTGATTCTTCCAATCCAAGAACATGGTATATCTNTCAAATTGTTTGTGTGATGTATGGTTTCTTTGGTTAATAAATCCTTCAAAACTAAAATGAAAGTAAAACTTTCATCAAAACTACTGCTTTAGGTAGTATAGTTGTTTTCACGATATTGATTCTTCCAACCCAAGAACATGGTATATCTGTCTCTTCATCTATTTGTGTCATCTTTGATTTCTTTCATAAATGTCTTATAGTTTTTTGAATACAGGACTTTCTCAAGTACCTCCTTGAAAGTAAAAGTGTGTCACTCAGTCGTGTCCATCTCTGTGACCCCATGGACTACAGCCTGCCAGGCTCCTCTGTCCGTGGAATTCTCCAGGCAAGAATACTGGAGTGAACTGCCATTCCCTTCTCTGGGGATCTTCTCCANATCCAAGAACATGGTATATCTATCTCTCCATCTATTTGTGTCATCTTTGATTTCTTTCATAAATGTCTTATAGTTTTTTGAATAAAGGACTTTCTCAAGTACCTCCTTGAAAGTAAAAGTGTGTCACTCAGTCGTGTCCAACTCTTTGTGATCCCATGGACTACAGCCTGCCAGGCTCCTCTGTCCGTGGAATTCTCCAGGCAAGAATACTGGAGTGAACTGCCATTCCCTTCTCTGGGGATCTTCTCCACTCAGGAATTGGAACCCAGGTCTCCTGCATTACAGGCAGATTCTTTTACCGTCTGAGCCACCAGGGAAGCCTTTTACCTCCTCCTGTAGGTTCATTCCTAGGTATTTTATTCTTTCTGTTGCAGAAGTAACTGGGATTATTTCTTTAATTTCTCTTTCTGATCTTTCATTGTTAGTATAAAGGAATGCAAGAGATTTCTGTGCATTAATTATATATCCGGCAATTTTACCAAACTCATTGATTAGCTCTAATTTTCTGGTGGCATCCTCAGTATTTTCTATAGATAGTCATATCATCCACACACAGTGACAGTTTTACTTCTTCTTTTCAATTTGTATTCCTTTTATTTCTTTTTCCTTTCTGACTGCCACAGTTAGGACTTCCAAAACCGTACTGAATAATAATGGCAAGAGTGGACATCCTTGTCTTGTTCCTGATCTTAAAGGAAATGCTTTCAGTTCTTCACCACTGATGTTTCCTGTGGGTTTGTCATGTATGGACTTTATCATGGTGAGGTGGGTTCCCTCTATGCCCACCTTCTGGAGAGTTTTTATCATAAATGGGTGTTGAATTTTGTCAAAAGCTTTTCTGCATTTATTGGGATGATCCTATTTTTTTTTAATTTAACTTGTTAACACGGTGTATCACACTGATTGACTTACATATATTGAAGAATCCTTGCATCCCTTGGAAAAATTTCACTTGATCAAGGGTGTATGATTCTTTTAACGTGTTGCTAGTATTTTGCTGAAGATTCTGGCAATTATGTTTATCAGTGATATTGGTCTGCAATTTAATTTTTTTGTGATATCTTTGGTTTTGTTATCAGGGAGATGATGGCCTCACAGAATGAGCATGGGAGTGTTCTATAATTTTTTGAAGAGTCTGAGAATGATAGATGTTAGCTCTTCTCTAAATCCTTGATAGATTTCACCTATGAAGCCATCTGGTCCTGGACTTTTGTTTGTTGGACAATTTTTAACTGCAGTTTCAATGTCATTACTTGTGATTGGTCTGTCTATATTTTCTATTTCTTCCTGCTTCAGTCCTAGGAGACTGTACCTTTCTAGGAATTTGTCCATGTATTCCAGGTTGTCTATTTTATTGGCACAGAGTTGCTTATAGTAGTCTTTAATGATTCTTTGTATTTCTGGAGTATCAGTTGTAATTTCTCTTTTTTCATTTCTAATTTTATTGATTTGAATCCTTTTTTCTTTTTTAATGAGTCTGGCCAAAAGTCTATCGATTTTATCTTCTCAAAAAACCAGCTTTTAGTTTCATTGATTTTTGCTATGGTTTTCTTCATTTCTATTTTATTTCCTTCTGCTCTGCCTATGATTTATTTCCTTCTACTAACTTCGGGTTTTGTTTGTTCTTCTTGGTCTAGCTGCTTTAGGTATAATGTTAGGTTGTTTACTGGAGATTTTTCTTATTTTCTGAAGAAGAACTGAATTGCTATTAACTTCCCTCTTAGGATTACTTTTACTGCCTCCCATGGTTTTGAGTCATCCTGATTTCACTGTCATTTGTTTCTATCTATTTTTTTATTTCCTCTTTGATTTCTTCATTGATCTCTTCGTTATTCAGTAGACTACTATTTAGCCTCCATGTGTTCCTGTTTTTACAGTTTCTTTTTTTCCTGTAATTGATTTCTAATCTCATAGTACTGAAGTCAGAAAACATGCTTGATACACTTCAATTTACCAAGGCTTGATTTGTGACCCAAGATATGATCTATCCTGGAGAATATTCCATGTGCACTTGAGATGAAAGTATATTCTGCTGTTTTCAGATGGAATGTCCTATAAATATCAATTAATTCTATCTGATCTATTGTGTCATTAAAGCTTGTGTTTTCTTATTTATTTTCTGTCTGGATAATCTGTTCATTGGGGAAGTGGGGTATTAAAGTCTCCCACTATTATTGTGTTGCTGCCATTTTCCCCTTTTAGGGCTGCTAGCATTTGCCTTATGTATTGAGGTGCTCCTATACTGGGTGCAGAAATATTTATAATTGTTGTATCTCCTTCTTGGATTGATTCCTTGATTATTATGTAGCATTCTTGCTTCTTGTAACAGTCTTTATTTTAAAGTCTTGTTTATCTGACATGAATACTGCTACTCCAGCTTTTTTTTTTTTTACTTCCATTTGCATGGAATATCTTTTCGCAACCTCTCATTTTCAGTCTATGTCTCTGGGTCTGAAGTGGGTCTCCTGTGGATAGCATACATACAGGTCTTATTTTTGCATTCATTCAGCCATTCTACTTCTAATCAAAACATTTCTGCTTGAGCTTTTTGTTTTCCTCTTTCCTCTCCCCTTTATCTATCCCTTTTCTATCTTCTCACACTGGTCACATTTTTCATCATCTTGTTGTTAGTAATCCAGAAAAAGTTTCTGAAAAACATTTTCACTATTCAAACACAAGTCTAGCTATGCTGGAAAATAACCACAAAAGATGTTATTGATAACCCAAGCAGAAGAAACGAAAACAGAAACTACCACTTGTCATTTCATAAAATAAAAAACTCCACGATAAGATAGATTTACCCATTTGGAAAGATCATCATAAAACCCCCAAAAGAATAAGTAAACATGAATTGAATAGCTTTGGCAAAAATTCAAGTCAATGTGAAAACAGTTAAAGTCAAGCACTAGATACAAGTTATTTTTCTGCTATCAAATGCCAATTTACAAATACAACCATTACCTGCTCCAAAAGTCTCCTACCCAGCTAACACCAGCTAATTTACTCACTTGATCTGAGGATCTGCCCACCGAGGTCCAGCCAAGACAGAAACTGCAGTGTATTCCACAGGATTATAGTCATGCCACTCAACAAGCCAGCCCACTTTATCATTAGGAACCTGGCTGCGTTGAACTTTTGAACCTGGGTAAGGAGATGTCCGAGCCTTGTTGTGGAATTTCTCTTTGGTACCATTAAAACCAGACATCATGTTGGAATTAACATGAAATCTGCAGGATGAAAGTGAGTTTCTGAGAGGGGAAAAAAAATAAAAATATTTTATGTAAGTACAAAATACTTAAATTAACTTAAGAACCTAATTCACAGTCTCCAAAATACAACTTTTCAATTTCAAAGACTTAAAAATCAGAAAATCCTAATTTGATGCATCCTGGAATAAAAGTCCAATATCTGTGAAACTGTTTACAAACATAAAAGTACTGCTAAATCTTACTAATTGAAACTTACTCACAGAGTTTATTTTAGCTGAGAAAAAGGAACAGAAGTTTACTTTTGTTAGCACAAATGTTGGAGAAGATAATTTTATAATAAAAATTCAACCATAAAAACAAATGTAAAGAAAGACTATTAAAGCCTACATGAAGGAATCCATTTCAAAAAAATAATAATAAACTAATGGTCTAACACAGCAGTCCCCAAGCTTTTTGGCCAAAGGAACTGGTTTCATGGAAGACAATTTTTACACCGATCAGGGTGAGGGGGCAGGGATGGGTAATTCAGGCCCGGTGGTAATGGGAGTGACTGAGGTAGGGAACAGTTCAGGTGGTAATACAAGCAATGGGGAACAGCAGGTGAAGCTCCACTTGCTTGCTCACTGCTCACCTGCTGTGTGACCCAGTTCCCAATAGGGCCCAGGGGTTGGGGATCTCTGGTCTGACATACATATGTAAAAAATGGATGAGAGAAATAGCACAAAAGAAGAAAAGGAAATGGAGATATACTGTTGTTAGGTTCCTACACTGTACTCAAATTAATGTAGTATTACTTGAAGCTGGACTCTGATAGATGTACATATTACAAACTTTAGACTAGGGCTTCCTGATGATCCACAAGTTAAGAAACTACCTGTCAGTGCAGAGGACATGGGTTCAATCCCTGGTCCAGGAAGATTCCATATGCCATGGGGCAACTAAGCCCATGCTCTACAGCTACTGAAGCAACATGCTCACAAGCCACAGCTACTGAGCCCATGTGCCTCAACGAGTGAAGCCCACGCACTCCAGAGCCTGTGCTCTGCAACAAGAGAAGCCACCATAATGAGAAGCCCAGGCACCACAACTAGACAGCACCCCTGCTTGCTGCAACTAGAGAAAACCTGCATGCAGCAACACAGACCCAGTACAGCCAAAAATAGAAGAAAAGAAAATAAATTTTTTTAAAAAGCACTTTAGAGTAAAATAAGTGTAGAGCTAAAATAGATAGTATATGCACAAAAAGCAAAACAAAAAACTGAAACTTAACCTTTACACCATAACGTACACAAAAATCTTTCATTTCTCCTCCTGACTAAAAATGTAAATATCTTCTCATTATTCTTAAAGATCAAAATTCCGAGTGGCCCTAAATTAGGGTCCCTAATATGACAGAGGGGATGCTGAGAACAGGTCCTTTCTCCTGCTCTCACAGTAATGATTAGCCCTACTTGAAATAAATGGCCAATGGGAAAAACACTAACTTGATGGGGTGTTGAAATAAGTCAAATTCATGTGATATCATTCATACACTGAGAAGTATACAGCAATCATTCTTGAGGATTCCTTATAAGACTATGCAATCAGAGTCTAGATATAAGGAAACATAGGACACACTCACATTAAGGGATAGCTTACATAATAAAGATCCATACTTTTTAAATCGCTATGGTCGTGAAAGATAAAAGTTGAAGGAACTCATCCAGATAAAGAGCATGAAAACTTAAGTAGAATCAATAATCCTGGGATATCTCCTGAATCATTAAAAAAAAAAAAAAAAAGCACAAGTATTGGGTCGGGAAGATCCCCTGGAGAAGGAAATGGCAACCCACTCCAGTATTCTTGCCTGGAGAATTCCATGGACAGAGGAGCTTCGTGGGCTACAGTCCACGGATCGCAAAGACTTGGACACGACTGAGCGACTTCACTTTCACTTTCACTTTATTGAAATATGAATGGGGTAGGATAATTTTTTTTTAAACTTATTTATTTACTCCCAACAAAGAAAAGCTTAGGAATAGATGGCTTCACTGATAAATTTTATTAAACATTTAAGGAAGAATTAATGCTGCTGCTGCTGCTGCTGCTGCTGCTGCTGCTGCTAAGTTGTTTCAGTCATGTCTGACACTGTGTGACCCCACTGACGGCAGCCCACCAGGCTCCCTCGTCTCTGGGATTCTCCAGGCAAGAACACTGGAGTGGGCTGCCATTTCCTTCTCCAATGCATGAAAGTGAAAAGTGAAAGTGAAATCCCTCAATCGTACCTGACTCTTAGCGACTCCATGGACTGCAGCCTACCAGGCTCCTCCATCCATGGAATTTTCCGGGCAAGAGTACTGGAGTGGGTTGCCATTGTCTTCTCCGCAAGACTTAACACTAACACTCCTCAAATACTTCCCAAAAAAACTGAAGAGGAGTGAATACTTTCAAATTCCATGAGATCAGCATTATTACCCTGATACCAAAGCTAAACAATGCTATTACCAGAAACCTCAGACCAATATCCCTGAAAATATCGATGAAAAAATCCTCTACAAGGTACCAGTGAACATGACTTCCCAGGTGGTACAGTGGATAAGAATCCACTTGCCAATGCAGGGGACACAGGTCTGATCCCTGGTCCAGGAATATTTCACATGCCAATGAGCAACTAAAGCCCATGAGCCACAACTACTGAACCCACAGGCTACAACTACTGAAGCCCATGCACCACAACAAAGGGTGCCCCCCACTCCCCACAACCAGAGGAAGTCCACGCACAGCAACAAAGACTGGGCACGACCAAAAGTTAATGAACAGGTTTTTCAAAAAGATAGTAGTGAATGGATTTCAGCAACACATTAAAAGGCTTATACATCATCATCAAGTGGGATTTATTCCTGAAATTCAGGAACAGTTCAACACACAAACATGAACCAATGTAACATATCACATTAAAAGAATGAAGGAAAAAAGCATGTGATTCTCTCAACTGATGCCCAAAAATGTCCCTGTCAGACAAATGCTGTATGATATCACTTATATATGGAATCTAAAATATGACACAAACAAACATATCTACTAAACGGAAACAGACTCAGACTTAGAGAACAGACTTGTGGTTGCCAACTGGCATAGGGAGGGGGAGAGGGAAGGAATAGGAGCTTGGGATTAGCAGATGCAAACTGGTATATATACCTTGAACAAACAACCAGGTCCTACTGTATGGCACAGGGAACTATACTCAATATCCCGTGATAAACCATAATGGAAAAGGAATATGAAAAAAAGATATATATACGTGTGTGTGTGTATATACAGGCCAATAGGATAGAATAGAGTCCAGACATAAACTCTTACATATGGGAGGGGGAGGGAGGTGGGAGGGGGGTTCAGGATTGGGAACTCATATACACCTGTGGCGGAATAAATTCAATGTGTGGCAAAACCAACACAGTA
>SJYW01009298.1:1195701-1227231 GCA_006410735.1 Raphicerus campestris | reverse complement strand
TAGATAGTCATATCATCCACACACAGTGACAGTTTTACTTCTTCTTTTCAATTTGTATTCCTTTTATTTCTTTTTCCTTTCTGACTGCCACAGTTAGGACTTCCAAAACCATACTGAATAGTAATGGCAAGAGTGGACATCCTTGTCTTGTTCCTGATCTTAAAGGAAATGCTTTCAGTTCTTCACCACTGATGTTTCCTGTGGGTTTGTCATGTATGGACTTTATCATGGTGAGGTGGGTTCCCTCTATGCCCACCTTCTGGAGAGTTTTTATCATAAATGGGTGTTGAATTTTGTCAAAAGCTTTTCTGCATTTATTGGGATGATCCTATTTTTTTTTAATTTAACTTGTTAACACGGTGTATCACACTGATTGACTTACATATACTGAAGAATCCTTGCATCCCTTGGAAAAATTTCACTTGATCAAGGGTGTATGATTCTTTTAACGTGTTGCTAGTATTTTGCTGAAGATTCTGGCAATTATGTTTATCAGTGATATTGGTCTGCAATTTTATTTTTTTGTGATATCTTTGGTTTTGTTATCAGGGAGATGATGGCCTCACAGAATGAGCTTGGGAGTGTTCTATAATTTTTTGAAGAGTCTGAGAATGATAGATGTTAGCTCTTCTCTAAATCCTTGATAGATTTCACCTATGAAGCCATCTGGTCCTGGACTTTTGTTTGTTGGACAATTTTTAACTGCAGTTTCAATGTCATTACTTGTGATTGGTCTGTCTATATTTTCTATTTCTTCCTGCTTCAGTCCTGGGAGACTGTACCTTTCTAGGAATTTGTCCATGTATTCCAGGTTGTCCATTTTATTGGCAGAGTTGCTTATAGTAGTCTTTAATGATTCTTTGTATTTCTGGGGTATCAGTTGTAATTTCTCTTTTTTCATTTCTAATTTTATTGATTTGAATCCTTTTTTCTTTTTTAATGAGTCTGGCTAAAAGTTTATCGGTTTTATCTTCTCAAAAAAACAGCTTTTAGTTTCACTGATTTTTGCTATTGCTTTCTTCATTTCTATTTTATTTACTTCTGCTCTGCCTATGATTTATTTCCTTCTACTAACTCTGGGTTTTGTTTGTTCTTCTTGGTCTAGCTGCTTTAGGTATAATGTTAGGTTGTTTACTGGAGATTTTTCTTATTTTCTGAAGAAGAACTGAATTGCTATTAACTTCCCTCTTAGGATTACTTTTACTGCCTCCCATGGTTTTGAGTCATCCTGATTTCACTGTCATTTGTTTCTATCTATTTTTTTATTTCCTCTTTGATTTCTTCATTGATCTCTTCGTTATTCAGTAGTCTATTATTTAGCCTCCATGTGTTCCTGTTTTTACAGTTTCTTTTTTTCCTGTAATTGATTTCTAATCTCATAGTGCTGAAGTCAGAAAACATGCTTGATACACTTAAATTTACCAAGGCTTGATCTGTGACCCAAGATATGATCTATCCTGGAGAATATTCTGTGTGCACTTGAGATGAAAGTATATTCTGCTGTTTTCAGATAGAATGTCCTATAAATATCAATTAATTCTATCTGACCTATTGTGTCATTAAAGCTTGTGTTTTGTTATTTATTTTCTGTCTGGATAATCTGTTCATTGGGGAAGTGGGGTATTAAAGTCTCCCACTATTATTGTGTTGCTGACATTTTCCCCTTTTAGGGCTGCTAGCATTTGCCTTATGTATTGAGGTGCTCCTATACTGGGTGCAGAAATATTTATAATTGTTGTATCTCCTTCTTGGATTGATTCCTTGATTATTATGTAGCATTCTTGCTTNAAAATTAATGTGAATTTATAGTTGGGGAGGGGGAAGTTGTCCCCTCTCCCTATTTTAAATTCTCGTTGTTAAGACTAATAATAAAATTGACACAAGACAGGTTAACAGGAGAAAAAGAAACAAATTTTAATTCATGTATGTGTAAATGGGACCTACGTGTGCTCAGTCAGACCTCACGGACTATAGCCTGCCAGCCTCCTCTGTCCATGGGATTTCCCAGGCAAGAATACTGGAGTGGGGTGCCATTTCCTACTCCAGAGGAGCTTCCTGACCTAGGGATCATAGCCGTGTCTCTTATGTCTCCTACACTGGCAAGCAGATTCTTTATCACTGCATCACCTGGGAACCCCAAATGGGACCTAGCAAGTTATTCATTCAGGCATGTTCTACTCTTTGCAACCCCACAGACTGTAGCCTGCCAGGCTCCTCTGTCCACAGAATTCTCCAGGCAAGAATACTGGAGTGGGTAGCCATTCCCTTTTCCAGGGGATCTTCCTAACCCAAAGACTGAATCCATATCTCCTGCACTGTAGGCAGATTCTTTACAGTCTGAGCCACCAGGACCCAACTGAGAACTAAGAAGTGGCCAAGGCAGACAGCTTTTATATTTTTTAGACAAAGAAACAATGTTTGATGAGTAATTGACAGGACAAAGAAACTTAGGTTTGGGGTCCTCAACTACTGAAGAATTTAAACAGAGTTTGGGCTTGGGGTGATGATTAAAGACGTAGCCAAGGTTTATTTATTCCTACTTCCTGGCCCCTATTCCTCCCTAAACACAAGACATGATTCCTCATTCATGTCAGCAAGTGTTTCCTGTCCTGGTTAAAGGCAGACTGAAGCACAAACTAGGGCTCACTCATGAGGCCCAGGACCCTGGACATTTGTGCCCCTCCTTTCTCAGCAAGGAGATTTTATATGGGAGACATATAAAATCAAAACACCCTCCTGTTCACACACTGGCCTATTAGGGAAAATAGACAAATTACTGGTAATCACTTTGAGAAATTCACATCCAAGTAGTACCTGGGTATTCAATTTTTTAATGCTTTAAATATATAAAATTTTAACATTAAAATTTTATCATTAAATACAGAGCATAAATATGTACGTTTTTGTTTTGTGGTTAAACTATGTGACATGTGGGACCTTTAGTTCCCCCAGCCAGGGAACCTGGGCCCCCTGCAGTGGAAGCATGAAGTCTTAACCATTAACCCACCAGGGAAGCCCAAACTTACAAAGCTTTTTTTTTTGTCTTTTTTTATTTTATGTTACTTTTTTTTTGGTCGTGCCCTGGCTTGTGAGATCTTGGATCCCAAAGCAGGGATTGAACCAGGCCCTTGGCAGGGAAAGCATGGAGTCCTGAGCACTAGACTGCCAGGGAACTGCCTTGTACTGCTCTTATGTCTGCAGATTTTGAAAAAATATGTGTCTATTTATGTGGCTACATCAGGTTTTCATGTTGCAGCATGCAGGATCTTTAGTTGCAGCACGCGAACTCTTTGTTGAGATATGTGGGATCTAGTTCCCTGACCAGGGTTCGAACTCCAGGCCCCTTGCATTGGGAGCATGGCGTCTTAGCCACTGGACCATCGAGGAAGTCCCATATCTGCAGATTTTTGAAATGTAAAGATAAACAGACAAACAGTTTAAAGGCTTCCCTAGTGGTGCTAGTGGTAAAGAATCCACCTGCCAGTGCAGGAGACATAAGAGACAAGAGATGTGGGTTTGATCCCTGGATCAGGAAGATGGCAACCTTCTCTAGTATGACAGAATCCCATGGGCAGAGGAGGCTGGCAGGCTATATATAGTCCATGGGGTCACAAAGAGTCGGACACAACTGAAGAGACTTAGCATGTAAGGACAGTAAACATTATTTGTCAGACCTAAGTGGTGGTAAAACTCTAGATCAAAGTTACACTTTATACCCTCCACCACTAAGAAAGAGGGACAATGCATCATAGCCTCTTTGAGCTTTGCAGGTGGCATATATACAAGCGTAACTTGAATATACTCCTTGAAAATACTCCTTTGACACATTTCTTGATTAGCTAACTATGCTGCCAGTTTTGAGTATTGCCAGAATAACAAAGTGCTCTAAGTCAGGTCCAGGCTGTGCTGCAAGCTTGCCTGCCTCTTGATCCATATGTCCCTGGATGTCCATTGCGTAAGACTTAGTTAGCCATGATGGGTAAAGAAGCTGTATGGAGTTCACAAAGCAAAACCCCAAGGACTCTGGAGCAAGACTGCCTTCCATGGGAAAGAGCTCCTTGCTCTTAGAAAATTAGCTCCTGGCATGTTACTTGGCCCATGTAAATACCAAGTAACTGACCATGGACAATCAAGTGACTAGGTGTCCAAAGAGGGATACATGAGCTCTATTCATGCCATTAAAATAGCATTTAATATACTCAAGGCACAACTTTCAAATGATCTTCCAAAATTCTATAAGATTAGTAACTCTTTGGCTTGCTCCTTGTGTCTCCTTACACATATGTCCCAAAGAGATATCATTTACATCCACTGTTCATTTAATTCTTAAAGAAATGGGGTTCTCTGTTTCCTTTCCATGGTAGACATATGNTATGCAGAGTACATCATGAGAAACGCTGGACTGGAAGAAACACAAGCTGGAATCAAGATTGCTGGGAGAAATATCAATAACCTCAGATATGCAGATGACACCACCCTTATGGCAGAAAGTGAAGAGGAGCTAAAAAGCCTCTTGATGAAAGTGAAAGAGGAGAGACAAAAAATTGGCTTAAAGCTCAACATTCAGAAAACGAAGATCATGGTATCTGGTCCCATCACTTCATGGGAAATAAATGGAGAAACAGTGGAAACAGTGTCAGACTTTATATTTTTGGGCTCCAAAATCATTTCAGATGGTGATAGCAGCCATGAAATTAAAAGATGCTTATTCCTTGGAAGACAGGTTATGACCAACCTAGATAGCATATTGAAAAGCAGAGACATTACTTTGCCAACTAAGGTCCATCTAGTCAAGGCTATGGTTTTTCCTGTGGTCATGTATGGATGTGAGAGTTGGACTCTGAAGAAGGCTGAGCCCCGAAGAATTGATGCTTTTGAATTGTGGTGTTGGAGAAGACTCTTGAGAGTCCCTCAAGAGTTGAGGAGATCCAACCAGTCCATTCTGAAGGAGATCAACCCTGGGATTTCTTTGGAAGGAATGATGCTAAAGCTGAAACTTCAGTACTATGGCCATGTCATGCGAAGAGTTGACTCATTGGGAAAGACTCTGATGCTGGGAGGGATTGGGGGCAGGAGGAGAAGGGGACGACCAAGGATGAGATGGCTGGATAGCATCATGGACTCGATGGACATGAGTCTGAGTGAACTCTGAGAGATGGTGATGAACTGGGAGGCCTGGCGTGCTGTGATTCATGGGGTCGCAAAGAGTCAGACACGACTGAGCGACTGAACTGAACTGATTTAATGATAAATTTTTAATGTTAAAAGTTTATATATTTATAAAATTAAATACCGAGGTACTACGTGGATGTGAATTTCTCAGAGTGATTACCAGTAATTTGTCTATTTTCTCTGATGGCCCAGGATTGAGAATCTGAGCTCCCAATGCAGGGAGCCTGCCTTTGATCCCTGGTCAAGGAACTAGATCCTCCTGACACAGCTAAAGATCCCACATGTGGTAACTAAGATCCTGTGGGCCGCAACTAAGACCCAGCACAGCCAAATAAATACGTAAATGCCAAAAAAAAAAAAAAAAAGCCAAAACACTACTATTCTCAGTTCAGTTCAATCGGTCAGTCATGTCCGACTCTTTGTGACCCCATGGACTGCAGCACACCAGGCCTCCCTGTCCATCACCAACTTCCCAAAGTCCCAGAGTTTACCAACTCCCAGAGTTTACTCAAACTGATGTCCACTGAGTTGGTAATGCCATCCAACCATCTCATCCTCTGTCATCCTCCCCTTCTCCTGCCATCAATCTTTCCCAGCATCAGGGTCTTTTCTAATGAGTCAGTTCTTCACATCAGATGGCCAAAGTATTGGAGTTTCAGCTTCAGCATCAGTCCTTCCAATGAATATTCACGACTGATTTCCTTTAGGATGGACTGGTTGGATCTCCTTGCAGTCCAAGGGACTCTCAAGAGTCTTCTCCAACACCACAGTTCAAAAGCATCAGTTCTTCGGTGCTCAGCTTTCTTTCCAACTCTCATATCCATGCATGACTTGGAAAAACCATAGCCTTGACTAGATGGACCTTTGTTGGCAAAGTAATGTCTCTGCTTTTTAACATGCTGGACGAAGCACAAGCTGACTATGCTCAGTAGCAGTGCTGAAAGGAAGAGAACAGGAACTCTCTAGACAAATCTCCATAAATATGAGTTCCCTTCTCAGTCTTTCCACTCTTATTTCTCCAGAGTATCTGTGCTTTACAATTCTTATTAGTTAAAGGAGGGCATCTTCTGTATTGAATACAATACCTTGTTTATTTAAAAATTAATGTGAATTTATAGTTGGGGAGGGGGAAGTTGTCCCCTCTCCCTATTTTAAATTCTCGTTGTTAAGACTAATAATAAAATTGACACAAGACAGGTTAACAGGAGAAAAAGAAACAAATTTTAATTCATGTATGTGTAAATGGGACCTACGTGTGCTCAGTCAGACCTCACGGACTATAGCCTGCCAGCCTCCTCTGTCCATGGGATTTCCCAGGCAAGAATACTGGAGTGGGGTGCCATTTCCTACTCCAGAGGAGCTTCCTGACCTAGGGATCATAGCCGTGTCTCTTATGTCTCCTACACTGGCAAGCAGATTCTTTATCACTGCATCACCTGGGAACCCCAAATGGGACCTAGCAAGTTATTCATTCAGGCATGTTCTACTCTTTGCAACCCCACAGACTGTAGCCTGCCAGGCTCCTCTGTCCACAGAATTCTCCAGGCAAGAATACTGGAGTGGGTAGCCATTCCCTTTTCCAGGGGATCTTCCTAACCCAAAGACTGAATCCATATCTCCTGCACTGTAGGCAGATTCTTTACAGTCTGAGCCACCAGGACCCAACTGAGAACTAAGAAGTGGCCAAGGCAGACAGCTTTTATATTTTTTAGACAAAGAAACAATGTTTGATGAGTAATTGACAGGACAAAGAAACTTAGGTTTGGGGTCCTCAACTACTGAAGAATTTAAACAGAGTTTGGGCTTGGGGTGATGATTAAAGACGTAACCAAGGTTCATTTATTCCTACTTCCTGGCCCCTATTCCTCCCTAAACACAAGACATGATTCCTCATTCATGTCAGCAAGTGTTTCCTGTCCTGGTTAAAGGCAGACTGAAGCACAAACTAGGGCTCACTCATGAGGCCCAGGACCCTGGACATTTGTGCCCCTCCTTTCTCAGCAAGGAGATTTTATATGGGAGACATATAAAATCAAAACACCCTCCTGTTCACACACTGGCCTATTAGGGAAAATAGACAAATTACTGGTAATCACTTTGAGAAATTCACATCCAAGTAGTACCTGGGTATTCAATTTTTTAATGCTTTAAATATATAAAATTTTAACATTAAAATTTTATCATTAAATACAGAGCATAAATATGTACGTTTTTGTTTTGTGGTTAAACTATGTGACATGTGGGACCTTTAGTTCCCCCAGCCAGGGAACCTGGGCCCCCTGCAGTGGAAGCATGAAGGCTTAACCATTAACCCACCAGGGAAGCCCAAACTTACAAAACTTTTTTTTTGTCTTTTTTTATTTTATGTTACTTTTTTTTTGGTCGTGCCCTGGCTTGTGAGATCTTGGATCCCAAAGCAGGGATTGAACCAGGCCCTTGGCAGGGAAAGCATGGAGTCCTGAGCACTAGACTGCCAGGGAACTGCCTTGTACTGCTCTTATGTCTGCAGATTTTGAAAAAATATGTGTCTATTTATGTGGCTACATCAGGTTTTCATGTTGCAGCATGCAGGATCTTTAGTTGCAGCACGCGAACTCTTTGTTGAGATATGTGGGATCTAGTTCCCTGACCAGGGTTCGAACTCCAGGCCCCCTGCATTGGGAGCATGGCGTCTTAGCCACTGGACCATCGAGGAAGTCCCATATCTGCAGATTTTTGAAATGTAAAGATAAACAGACAAACAGTTTAAAGGCTTCCCTAGTGGTGCTAGTGGTAAAGAATCCACCTGCCAGTGCAGGAGACATAAGAGACAAGAGATGTGGGTTTGATCCCTGGATCAGGAAGATGGCAACCTTCTCTAGTATGACAGAATCCCATGGGCAGAGGAGGCTGGCAGGCTATATATAGTCCATGGGGTCACAAAGAGTCGGACACAACTGAAGAGACTTAGCATGTAAGGACAGTAAACATTATTTGTCAGACCTAAGTGGTGGTAAAACTCTAGATCAAAGTTACACTTTATACCCTCCACCACTAAGAAAGAGGGACAATGCATCATAGCCTCTTTGAGCTTTGCAGGTGGCATATATACAAGCGTAACTTGAATATACTCCTTGAAAATACTCCTTTGACACATTTCTTGATTAGCTAACTATGCTGCCAGTTTTGAGCATTGCCAGAATAACAAAGAGCTCTAAGTCAGGTCCAGGCTGTGCTGCAAGCTTGCCTGCCTCTTGATCCATATGTCCCTGGATGTCCATTGCGTAAGACTTAGTTAGCCATGACGGGTAAAGAAGCTGTATGGAGTTCACAAAGCAAAACCCCAAGGACTCTGGAGCAAGACTGCCTTCCATGGGAAAGAGCTCCTTGCTCTTAGAAAATTAGCTCCTGGCATGTTACTTGGCCCATGTAAATACCAAGTAACTGACCATGGACAATCAAGTGACTAGGTGTCCAAAGAGGGATACATGAGCTCTATTCATGCCATTAAAATAGCATTTAATATACTCAAGGCACAACTTTCAAATGATCTTCCAAAATTCTATAAGATTAGTAACTCTTTGGCTTGCTCCTTGTGTCTCCTTACACATATGTCCCAAAGAGATATCATTTACATCCACTGTTCATTTAATTCTTAAAGAAATGGGGTTCTCTGTTTCCTTTCCATGGTAGACATATGTGATAATGAGAGAAGAATTCGGTGTGGGCAGGAGACAGACAGAGACTGCATCATGTAGAACTTCTCTGAAGAGGCCAAGGAGTTTAGATTTTATTCTAAGAGCAATGAGAAGCTTCGAGTGAGTTAATTAGGAGAGGACACGATTTGATCTTCATTTCTAGAATATTTCTCTGGCTACTATGAAGGAGAGTTGAGAAAGAGTAGTAGGTGGTGGAGGGATATGATGAAGGCACAATTTGTTATTGTTTAAGATAAGAGATGGAGTGTGTTTGTGTGCCAATGAGAATGATTCAACACAAGTGCTACAAAGGGTTCCAGAAAATACCACTGTAGCATAAAAATTATTTAACTTGAAAGAACTTTCGAGAATAGACTTTTTTCTGAACACTCTTATCTGCTTGGAGGCAGAGCCAGAGCCCCCTACCCCGCAAATTCGATCACCATCAATCCTCTCCCAAGAAGTTTGGAGTTTTGCACCTGGAGAAGATTGTCACGGATGTTTCAAAACTATCACGTCGTCCATCTATTCTCTCATGGGCCTGTTAACCTTTCCTAAAAGTCATCTGTTTTCCCTATAGTGCCCTTCTCTCCCTCCCCTTTGCCTATTAAAATAGTATAGAAGTCTCCAGTTCTAACCACCTCCTTGGGGTACATTTATTGTTCAGTCATGTTCGACTCTTNTTCTATAAGATTAGTAACTCTTTGGCTTGCTCCTTGTGTCTCCTTACACATATGTCCCAAAGAGATATCATTTACATCCACTGTTCATTTAATTCTTAAAGAAATGGGGTTCTCTGTTTCCTTTCCATGGTAGACATATGTGATAATGAGAGAAGAATTCGGTGTGGGCAGGAGACAGACAGAGACTGCATCATGTAGAACTTCTCTGAAGAGGCCAAGGAGTTTAGATTTTATTCTAAGAGCAATGAGAAGCTTCGAGTGAGTTAATTAGGAGAGGACACGATTTGATCTTCATTTCTAGAATATTTCTCTGGCTACTATGAAGGAGAGTTGAGAAAGAGTAGTAGGTGGTGGAGGGATATGATGAAGGCACAATTTGTTATTGTTTAAGATAAGAGATGGAGTGTGTTTGTGTGCCAATGAGAATGATTCAACACAAGTGCTACAAAGGGTTCCAGAAAATACCACTGTAGCATAAAAATTATTTAACTTGAAAGAACTTTCGAGAATAGACTTTTTTCTGAACACTCTTATCTGCTTGGAGGCAGAGCCAGAGCCCCCTACCCCGCAAATTCGATCACCATCAATCCTCTCCCAAGAAGTTTGGAGTTTTGCACCTGGAGAAGATTGTCACGGATGTTTCAAAACTATCACGTCGTCCATCTATTCTCTTATGGGCCTGTTAACCTTTCCTAAAAGTCATCTGTTTTCCCTATAGTGCCCTTCTCTCCCTCCCCTTTGCCTATTAAAATAGTATAGAAGTCTCCAGATCTAACCACCTCCTTGGGGTACATTTATTGTTCAGTCATGTTCGACTCTTTGAGATCCCATGGACTGCAGCACATCAGGCTTCCCTGCCTCTCACCATCTTTGCTCAAACTTATGTCCATTGAATCGATGATGCCTTCCAACCGTCTCTTCCTCTGTCATCCCCTTCTCCTTCTGCCTTCAGTATTTCCCAGCATTAGGGACTTTTCTAATGAATCAGCTCTTCACATCAGGGGGCCAAAGTATTAGAGCTTCAGCATCAGTCCTTCCAACGAATATTCAGGATTGATTTCCTTTAGGATTGACTAGTTTGATCTTCTTGCTGTCTAAGGGACTTTCAAGAGTTTTCTCCAGTGCCACAATTCTAAAGCATCAATTCTTTGGCAGTCAGCCTTCCTTATGGTCCATCTCTCACATCCATACGTGATGACTGGATAATCATAGCTTTGACTATAAGGACTTTNTTTTCTCCAGTGCCACAATTCTAAAGCATCAATTCTTTGGCAGTCAGCCTTCCTTATGGTCCATCTCTCACATCCATACGTGATTACTGGATAACCATAGCTTTGACTATAAGGACTTTTGTTGGCAAAGTGATGTCTCTGCTTTTTAATACGCTGTCTAGGTTTGTCATAGCTTTTCTTCCAAGGAGCAAGAGTCTTAATTTCATGGCTGCAGTTACCGTCTGCAGTGGTTTGGGAGCCCAAGAAAATAAAGTCTGTTACTGTTTCCATTTTTTTACCATATATTTGCCATTGAGTGATAGGATAGGATGCCACGATCTTAGTTTTTTGAGTGCTGAATTTTAAGCAAGCTTTTTCACTCTCCTCTTTCACCTTCATCAAGAGGCTCTTTAGTTCCTCTTTGCTTTTTGCTGTAAGGGTGGTGTCATCTGCATATCTGAGGTTATTGATATTTCTGTCTGAGTAAATATGTCTTTTCTCTTGCTAATCTGATTTTATGTGTTTAACTTGCAGAATCCCATCACCAAACATAAAAAGAGTAGGAAAAAAAAAAAAAGGTTTTCCTCTCTGATGGGTAGAAAATGCTTCACAAGAGTGTCACAGGGACTTCCATGGTAGTCCAGCGGCCAAGACTCCATGCTCCCAATTCAGGGGGCCCAGGTTCAATCCCNAATTCTCCACACCAGTCCTGTTGCACGACTTTGATATTACTTATAGGAATACATCCTGCTGCACGAAGGCTGCTGTCTTACTGTATAAAATGTCTGTATGGTTGTCTTTAGGTTCTAGGACAAATCTGAAGTTCTGTACACCCCTTCTGTCAGCCAGGATGCAGATTTTGAGATCTGTATGTACATATATCATCAGGTTCATATTTTCCCTCAAAGTTATCCATTGAGCGCTCTTGTTTAAAATAGTTTCAAAAAAATAAAATAGTTTCTTTGGGAGGTGGGGTAGGGATGTATATAATTGTAGGGAAAGAGTTATATGTACTGAAGTGTATGTCAAGTTCTTATTAGGTCTCTGTACTGAAGATTTAATTGTTTTTATAAGTTCACTTTTCACCTACTTTGTTCTTTGTGCAAAAAAAAAAAAAAAGGCCCTTCATCTTGGAAAAAAGTTTAAATACTGTATATAGATTATGAAAGTTAGTAATGCTCATTATTTAATAAAGTTTGTAAAGTACAAAGCAAAAAAAAAAAAAACACCAAATAAACATATTTATTTGATACAGAAACAGTGTCACAGAGCTTACCCCTAGGGCTCTGGCAGACTTGCCCTCCAGGACAGAGAACTACTTGCCATGAAGAGGGAATAATTGCTAAAGTGAAGTTCTTCAGAAAGCTGGAAGGGCAGGAAAAGAACAGGAAGAGATGGGATCCTGTGTCTAGTGGGGCAGTGGGAACAAGAACTTCATACATAGAAACAGAAGAAGAGGCAGTGAGCCTGCTGTCAGATGCAGAGAGTTTGATCAGTTTGGTAGCTGGAAAATGAGGATCTTTCTTGGGACTGCTGCTGTTTTTCTCAATGGAGACCGCTTCATCCGTGGGAGTGAGGGTCAGAAAGGAAGTATAGGAACTCTGAAGACAGAAGACATGTAATGCAGCCTCTTTTGGAAAGGGTGGGACAAGAAACAGCATTGGACATTTCTTCTCAGGGAGTGCTTAACACCTATTTGAGATTTGTGGTTTTGGATTCAGTCTGCACGCTTGAGGTTGTTTATTTGCTTTCAGGAATGCTCAGCTTCTTGGTGCAAGCACAGAGAAGCAGCAGAGCTTAACAAGAGCTGGATCAGAGACTTCCCTGGGGGTCCAGTGACTAAGACTTTGGGCTCCCAGTGGAGGGGGTTCAGGCTCGATCCCTGACCAGGGAACTAGACGCCACATGCCACAACGAAGACCCAGCACAGCCAAATAAATAGTGAGTAAATAAATATTTAAAAAACAAAAAAACAGACCTAGACCTTCACCAGGTGAGTCTAATGAAAGGAGGGAGACTCAGAAGGAGGATGACAACAAAGAGTCATGGAATCTGAGCTGGGTAAGGAGAGGAGGGATGAAAGAGTTGGGTAAGTGATCAGAAATGGGAGAGTCAACTGACTGAAGGAAACCCCTCAAGCAATTGCTGTGATAGGTGAATTTAAGTGGGGAAATCAGCAAGAAGAGAGAGGTATCAGTAAGAGTGGGAGGCTCCAAGTAGAGGTTGGGACACGTTGCAGTTTCTGGGGATGTCAAGATCACAAACACAACCGTGGGAAAGGGGGTTACAGAGAACTGAGAAGAAGACCCACCTGTCATTTGGGGGCCTCATTCTAGTCTCATCTCTGCACACTGATCTCTCATGTGTAACTGTTTTCACCATTGCACAATAGTGGTGGATTTGGCAGGTCTCAGTGGACAGCATCAATGTTTATGAAAGAGCAATGATCTCTCAAAGGTTATCAATGGCAGGTAGGCTTAAAGCAGAGTAAATAGACTTGTAATTCACACTGGGGAAATCATGACAGAGTTCTGGCAGAATTATAAAGTTCAAGAGAAAATCAAGAGTATAAATAAGGGACTTCCCTGGTGATTGAGTCAGTGGCTAAGACTCTGAGCTCCCAATGGTCAGGGAACTAGATCCCCCACACCGCAAGTAAGAGTTCACATGCTGCAGCTAAGGATCCCAAATGCCTCAACAAAGATCAAAGATCCTGTGTGCTGCAAATGAAACCCATCCCAGTCAAATAAATGTGGAGCCCTGTACCAAGGTCACAGGATAAAAATCTCTGGAACTCACCAAGCTCCGGTAACAACTATCGCCATGAGCCCCCAGATCTAAACCGGCCAGTTCCCTGATCCCATATTAGGTAAAATACCTACCCTGTTACCCACCCTACAGTATCCTAACCAATCACCTAAGGCCATCATTCCAGTACGAATTTTCCCCATCTTGAGTTCCCATCACTTCATGGCAAATGGGTGGGGAAACAATGGAAACAGTGACAGACTTTATTTTCTTGATGCTGAAGCTGAAGCTCCAGTACTTTGGACACCTGATGTGAAGAACTGACTCATTTGAAAAGACCCTGATGCTGGGAAAGATTGAAGGCAGGAGGAGAAGAGGACGACAGAGGATGAGATGGTTGGATGGTATCATCGACTCAATGGGCATCAGTTTGAGCAAGCTCCAGGAGATGGTGAAGGACAGAGAAACCTGGCGAGCTACAGTTCATGGGGTCGCAAAGAGTTGGACAGGACTGATTGACTGAACAACAACAAGCCTGTGAAAGGGTTCAGCTCTCCCGTGAGCCAACCTGCTGTTCTAACAGCGGCTCCCACTCTAAAAAACTTTATTCTCCTTTCATTCTGCCTCACGTCTGGAAATTATTTTCCAAACCACCTACAGACCACGACAATACATAAATATTAAAACATATGTTTATAAACCAATTTGTGGCCTGGAAGGTTGCTGCTAAGTTGCTGCTAAGCCGCTTCAGTTGTGGCAGACTCTGTGCAACCTCATAGACAGCAGCCCACCAGGCTCCGCTGCCCCTGGGATTCTCCAGGTAAGAAGACTGGAGTGGGCTGCTGTTTCCTCCATGGGAAGGATTTTTGCATGAAATGAATCAAGATTTAATGAATATCCGCAGTAGCCTGAACAGGAAAACAAGTAGCAATTAAACAAAGGTGGAGATTATAGAAAATTGATTTTGAATCTTTTTCCTCAGTACAAGGTTTACCCAAGTCACTGAATAACAGAGAACAATAAACAAATTAGATGGAAACAGCAGTAAGTTCCAGGGCAGATAAATGCCACTCTCTTTCAAAGCCTGATTTAAAAATTGTATAGTCTGAACATTACATATACAGAATTTCTTATTTAAGATATTCAGTTCCAATTCAAGTCTCATTGATGAGGCAGGTCTATGTAGACCAGCTGATTTAATGTGTATCTGGTTTAACAGATCTTGTTCAGCAATTTACTGATAGAGTTTTCCTCGGACCACAAACTTAGATAATTTCCTTATAGTGTGTTTTCTTACTGGTCGTTGAATTTATAGATAACAACTTTCTGAAATTTCCACTACCATGGCTGAATTATTCTTAGTAATTATTAACTTTATACCCACCTGACCCTCTTTTCTTTGATTCAATCAATACCTTTTATCACCTTTAAAAATACAGAGCACTGAGTTAGGTTTACTATTTCAGCTCAGGGTAAATGTATTATATTTTTAAAGAATCTAGCTGGTAAAATCTCAGTTATCTTTCAAAATGCTACTAAAGTGTTATTCACTGCCCCATTGTTACAGCAGGCAAGTAGCTAGGTATGAGCAGAGAAAAGGGGGCAGGGACCAGATGGCAGGAAATTATATATCTTGCAAACAGCGAGGGTCCATAGACACAAAAGAAAACAGGAACTTTCAGACTGACAGGAAACCACACATTCTGGGTGATAACTGTGGGTGTCTGTCCCAGTGGCAGACAAAGAAGAGGGGAAAAGGCAGGCATCTCCTGTGTTCAAATGTAACCTTCCACTCATTATGCTCTCACTCCCAGGTGGCACTAGAGGTAAAGAACCGCCTGCCAATGCAGAAGACGTAAGAGACACAGGTTCGATCCCTAGGTAGGGAAGATCCCCTAGAGGAAGGCGTGGCAACCCACTCCAGTATTCTTTCCTGGAGAGTTCCGTGGACAGAGCAGCCTGGCAGGCTACAGTCCATAGAGTCCAAGAGTCGGACACGACTGAAGTAATTTAGCAGTAAGGTTAGCCTTACAGATAAGAAATGCCCATCATGCACTGATGCTGTGACACTTCTGATCCAAACTAAATAAGGACAAAAATCCCTCCTCTCCTCTAGAAAATGGAGCTGGGATGAAAATCATGAAAGATGACTTCCAGACTCCTCCTTCCCTCGAGCCTATTCCACCCCTTCATTCATATGCCCCTCATAACCAACTTGGGGCTTCTCAGGTGGCTCAGTGGTAAAGAACACCCCTGCCAGTGTAGGAGACTCAGATTCTATCCCTGGGAGGGGAAGCTGCCCCGGAGAAGGAAATGGCAACCCACTCCTGTATTCTTGCCTGGGAAATCCCATGGACAGAGGAGCGTGGTGGGCTACAGTCCATAGGGTCACAAAGAGTTGCACACAGCTGAGCAACTAAATAACAGTGACATAACCTGCTTGCAAAGAAACTCAAGACTGCAGCTCTTAATCTGTCTGCCCACTCTTGCTCTGAGACAGTATTCTTGCTTAAATAACTTTCACTTTACTTTCTTAGGGGCTTCCCTGGTGGCTGAGAGGGTAAAGCGTCTGCCTGCAATGCAGGAGACCTGGGTTCGATCCCTGGGTCAGGAATGGCAACCTACTCCAGTACACTTGCCTGGAAAATCCCATGGACAGAGAAGTCTAGTAGACTACAGTCGGACACAACTGAGCGACTTCACTTTCACTTTATTTTCTTAACTTCTCTGTTTTCATAACAAAGAACCTTAAATCCACCCAGAGCACCATTACAAAGAAATACATTTAATCACCATTCTTTAATCATTTATACTAGCAAAAATAATTACAGTGAGGAACTTCCTGATGGCCCAATGGTAAGAGACTGCCTTCCAACACAGGGGATAAGAGTTCCATCTCTGGTCAGGGAACTAGATCCTACATGCCTCACCTAAGCGTTCACATGACACAAATAAAATATCATGCATGCTTAAGACCCGAAACAGCCAAAAATAAATAATTTTTTTAAAAAATTACCATGAAAAAGCTGAAAACTAAAGGAAAGACATGATCCCTTAGCATTAGGTGTGATTTCCAAATAAGGAGATAAGTAAAACCTGCCAGTAAGAGTTAATTTGCTCATACTACAAACAAACTTCTAAATAAATAAATAAATATAAATAAGGAAACTTCTGAGAGTAACTAGGGCTTGGATAAGTAATTCTCAGTTGAGGATGAAAATAAAACAAAGGGCAAAACAGAGGCTTTCCTAACGAGGAATAACCAGGATCTTCACAACAATGTGTAATTTGGTGGAGGGGGAGTATATTAACAATTAATAATATTATTATATATTCATTCCCAAAGACACATTTAAACAGTAATTGATTAGATTTTTGTCCAGTTATTTCATATAACATTAAAGGAAAGCATGAAGTTTAAAAATTATTTTTAAAAGTCAAAAGGACTTCAAGCCTGAAAAAAAAAAAACCTAGAAACAAATATTCAGGTGCTTGTCCTAGTTGTACTGGGCCTAATGGCCAGTAAGTACAGGGTAAGAAACCCCAGGCCAGCCTGACTTTAAATGCTGTTTGTGTTTCACTCAAACATGCCAGGTACATCCCACCTCAGGGCCTTTGCACTTACAGATATGCACTGACTTGCAGTATAAACATGTTTCTTTCTGTAGATCCTGACATAAAATATTTTAAAGATACTTTATTACATCAAGCTGCTTCTGCATCTGTACATTCTCTTGCCTGAGGTTTCCTAAACCCAGGAACAGACGTATATTATATTATATTTCTATATAATGAAATTAATTGATAAAGTAGTTGAATTTTTTAAACTAGATGATTTTGTCTTTCCATCATCTTTTACAGTTTATATATTACTGTGGCTTTATTTGAGTGTTGTGGAGGAGCTGGAAGTCTTTAAGCAAATACTGAAAATGTATTTGCTCCACTCAAGAGAAGGCTGGAAGCTCGAATGAGCATAATAAAGGGTTATGAGCATTCACTGAGTGCCTGAGGCTGGGAACGGATAATGAAGGGTTGTACACCCGGCCTTGAGGCATTCGAAGGCTTCCTTCTGACCACCTGTTTCTGAGAGCAAGGACTGTTGTTTCATGATAAGACTCCCTTTGGAGTTTCGCCAAAGCTATGTTATGTCTTGGGCGATGGGAACGGTATTTTATGCTTGAATGCTTTCATGTTTATCTGGAATGGCTACGTGCAAGTTGTCTTATGCTCTACTCCCTGAGAATTATAAAACTGCGCACTTAGATAATAAACTTTGTCAGTCCACTAGAGGCTGTCCCTGAGTGTCCTTTTCAGAGTGCGGTTCTCCGAGCCTTGCAAGTATATCACACATTTTAGATTTCATGCAAAAATGTGAAAGAAAGAGAATTCCCTGGTGGTCCATTGGCTAAGACGCCATGTTTCCAGTGCAAGGGTTTCTGCGTTCAATCCCTGGTCAGGGAACTAGATCTCATATGCCAGAACTGAAGATCCTGCATGCTATGACTAAGACCTGGCACAGCCAAATAATTAGATAATTTTTTTTAATGTGAAAGAAAAATAATAATGTGTCGGGGTGGTATTTTCCTCACAGTCTTTAATTAAAAAGAAGATAAAGAGTTTGGTTAGATAAACTCAGCTTGTGATTGTGAGAGAACTCAAGGTATCAATGTGTAACAGGAAGATGGATAAAAGGTATAAAGTTCAGGAGAAAGATCAAGATCAGAGCAGTACATTTGTGAGTCACTCTGCTATAGACTGAATATCCTCATATTCATATCTGGAGGAGGAAATGGCAACCCACGCCAGTTTTCTTGCCTGGAGAATCCCATGGACAGAGGAGCCTGGAGGACTGTAGTCCATGGGGTTGCAAAGAATTGGACTGGACTGAGTGAGCTCATACCCATGCAAATTCATATGTCATGGTATTTGGAGATGGGGCCTTTGAGATGTAATTACATCATGAGGACAGAGTCCTCCTGAGTGGGATTTGTGCCCTTTTAAGAGGGTCTGTATTTGGGCTGTTGACAAACACCCCAAAATGTGGAAAGGAGCTTTGGAACTGAGCGGACATGGAAAGAGTTTTGAGGTACATGCTAGAAAAAGCTATATGGGGGCTTCCTTGGTGGTCCAATGGTTAAGAATCTGCCTTCCAATGCAGGGGCTTGTGGGTTCCATTCCTGGTTGGGGAACTAAGATCCTACATACCACAGGCAACTGAGTCCATGCTCCACTGCTAGAGAAGCCTGCCTGCCACAACAAAGAGCCCCACGGGAACAGTGAAGACCCAACACAGCCAAAAACAGAGACAACAACCAAGAAATCATTCACATTGCTCTGAACGCATCACTGAAGGCAATTCTGATGAGGACCCAGAAAGAAAAGGGGGAGCTATAGAGGAAATCTGTCTTCCTAAGAATACCTCAATAATCCTGACCAGAATGATGGTAGAAATGTTGAAATGCACCATCACCCTGTGGGGCTCCTGGGAATGGTAGCCTTTCTACATACTCCATGTCTTGCTTGTAGGAAACAGGCTTCAGCCTCCATCACTTTGCCTGAGTTCCAAAGAGCAGGCTCAAACAATTGCTAATCAGGGAAGGAGGGGATGCTGAGATAAGGAAGGAGAGGTCAAGAAACAATAATGCAGCCTTGGAGCAAGGGCCGAGTTCTGCCTCAAGTTCAGTTCAGTCGCTAAGTGAACTGAAGTGTCCAACTCTTTGCAACTCCATAGACTGTAGCACACCAAGCTTCCCTGTCCATCACCAACTCCCAAAGCTTGCTCAAACTCATGTCCATCAAGTCGGCGATGCCATCCAACCATCTTATCCTCTGTTTGTCCCCTCCTCCTCCTGCCTTCAATCTTTCTCAGCATCAGGGTCTTTTCCAGTGAGTCAGTTCTTCGCATTAAGTGGCCAAAGTACTGGAGTTTCAACTTCAGCATAAGTCCTTCCAATGAATATTCAGGACTAATTTTCTTTAGGATTGACTAGTTTGATCTCCTTGCAGTCCAAGGGATGGCTCAAGAGTCTTCTCCAACACCACAGTTCAAAAGCATCTATTCTTCGGTGCTCAGCTTTCTTTATAGTCCAGCTCTCACATCCATACATGACCACTGGAAAAACCATAGCTTTGACTAGATGGACCTTTGTTGGCAAAGTAATGTCTCTGCTTTTTAATATGCTGTCTAGGTCTGTCATAGCTTTTCTTCCAAGGAGCAAGTGTCTTTTAATTTCATGGCTGCAGCCACCATCTGCAGTGATTTTGGAGCCCCCCTAGAAAGAAAATCTCTCACTTTTTCCATTGTTTCCCCATCTATTTGTCATGAAGTGATGGGACCAGATGCCATGATCTTAGTTTTCTGAATGTTGAGTTTTAAGCCAATTTTTTCACCCTCTTTTTTCACTTTCATCAAGAGGCTCTTCAGTTTTTCTACCATAAGGGTAGCTCAAGGGATATACTTAATACGCTTTCTGCCTCAAGGGATACACTTAATTCTTTGATCTCCTCTACTAAAAACCCCAGCAATGGAAGAGTCTAATCACCTGAAGAAGCATTCATCATTCCAGAGAGCAAGTCCCAGTTTGATAACCTCAAGAATCCACAGAAGCTCATCAGGAAACCACTTGAGGCCAGATTAAAGGAATGTAGCCCCTGAACACACTCAGATCCTTATCCACAAACCCATCCTTGAACCATTGCTATAAAACTTCTTACCATATCCTCCCAGGTAGGGGGCCACCCAGTTTTGAGGGCATCAGCCTGCTGTGTCCTCTGCCTGGCAAAGCAATAAAACTACTCTTTTTAAGAGTATAGTTGCTTTACAATGTTGTATTAGTCTCTGCTGTATGATAATGCAAATCAGCTGTATGTATACATATATCCCCCACTTGGACCTCCTTCCCACCATTCCCATCCCACCCATCTAAGTGATCACAGAGCACAAAGAGGAGCTCCCTGTGCTAAATAGCAGGTCCACACTAGCTATCTAATTTACACATCAGTTCAGTTCAGTTCATTTCAGTTGCTCAGTCGTGTCTGACTCTTTGCAACTGCAGCACACCAGGCCTCCCTGTTCATCACCAACTCCTGGAGTTTACTCAAACTCATGTCCATTGAGCCGGTGATGCCATCCAACCATCGCATCCTCTGTCATCCCCTTCTCCTCCCACCTTTAATCTTTCCCAGCATCAGGATCTTTTCAAATGAGTCAGTTCTTCACATCAGGTGGCCGAAGTAATGGAATTTCAGCTTCAACATCAGTCCTTCCAATGAACACTCAGGACTGATCTCCTTTAGAATGGACTGGTTGAATCTCCTTGCAGTTCAAGGGGCTCTCAAGAGTCTTCTCCAGCACCACAGTTTAAAAGCATTCATCAATTCATCTTGTCAGCTACAAACCGGCACTTGCCAATAGCATTTGCCAGCGATTGAACAGCAACAAGGGCATTTGCCATCTGCTTGTGCTGCTGCAGCTGCTGAACTTTGAAATTTCCTGAGGGGATTTCAGTGTAGAAAGTGAGGCACTCTGTGCTCCAGGGAAGCTGGTAGAACAGGTCTTTAGATAGTTAGATTATTTCCAGGAACTGATTTCATGATCTCAATTCTTGGATCTCCTCATACCTACAAAAGCACTAAATCCCTTCTTAGTGACATCAGCTTCTGACTAGCAGAAAACCTTTGGAAAATGAGTGCCTGATTGTACTGAACTCCCCCTTTACCAAAACCACCTTCCCCTACTGCCTCTTTGGAACAGTTCCTAGGAGCTATCTGAGGCACTGTCTCCCAGGCTGCAGGCTTCATTTTGCCCTAAATAAGACGTAACTTACAACTCTCAAGTTGTGCATCTTTTTAGTCAACAATCCCATGACCCAAAATCCGAGATTAAGTTCAGTACTGGTGCACAGAGGCTGTGATGTTGAAGGCCATTCTGTTGAGGTCTTTATGCCAAAAGCTCAGCTTCTCTGTACAGCAGTGCTAAATCAAATCTCAGAGACAGAGATTTGGGTGAAACAGAAAAAGATAGCTTTTTTTTTTTCTTTGCCAGGCAAAAGGAGCCACAGCGGGATCCAGCTCTCAAAAGCTGTGTGTCCCAACCTGGAGGATTTGATGAGAAGTTTTATAGCAATGGTTCAAGGGTGGGATTGTTCACATAATTAAGGTGTGCAGCATCTCATGTGGTTGGTCTCCTAGTCTTAATTAGCTTCTCTTGTCTCTTTTGATGTCAAGGCTGTATATATTAAATATGCTTATTTAACTCATATGCAGAGTACATCATGAGAAATACTGAGCTGGATGAAGCACAAGCTTGAATCAAGATTGCTGGGAGAAATATCAATAACCTCAGATATGCAGATGTTACCACTCTCATGGCAGAAAGCAAAGAAGAACTAAAGAGCCTCTTGATGAAAGTGAAAGAGGAGAGTGAAAAAATTGGCTTAAAGCTCAACATTCAGAAAACGAAGATCAACATTCAGAAAACACTGGAAACAGGGACAGACTTTATTTTCTTGGACTCTAAAGTCACTGCAGATGGTGACTGCAGCCAGGAAATTAAAAGATGCTTACTCCTTGGAAGAAAAGTTATGACCAACCTAGACAGCATATTCAAAAGCAGTGACGTTACTTTGCCAACAAAGGTCCATCTAGTCAAAGCTATGGTTTTTCCAGTAGTCACGTATGGATATGAGAGTTGGACTATAAAGAAAGCTGAGCCCCGAAGAATTGATGCTTTTGAACTGTGATGTTGGAGAAGATTCTTGAGAGTCCCTTGGACTGCAAGGAGATGCAACCAGTCCATCCTAAAGGAATCAGTCCCAAATACTCATTGGAAGGACTGATGTTGAAGCTGAAACTCCAATACTTTGGCCACCTGATGTGAGGAGCTGACTCATTAGAAAAGACCCTGATGCTGGGAAAGATTAAAGGTGGGAGGAGAAGGGGACAACAGAGGATGAGGTAGTTGGATGGCATCACCAACTCAATGAATATGAGTTCCAAGAGCTGATAATGGACAGGGAGGCCTGGTGTGCTACAGTCTATGGAGTTGCAAAGGGTCAGACATGACTGAGCAACTGAACCAAACTGAACTTGTCTCTTTTATCTTGCCTAAGGTGGTTTCTTGTCTCCTCCCTTGATTAGCAACTGTTGAAATCTGCTCTTTGGAACTCAGGGAAAGTCCTGGATGCTGAAGTCTTTCCTATAAGAAATGGGAGACAAAAAAGTCCTTCACTGCCCAGGAGCCCCACAGGAACTCATTTGGTTTCAGTCTCAGGTGGAAATGAAGAATATATTATTGGAAACTGTTATAAAGTGGCAAAAAAATTTGCCAAATTGTGTTCAAGTTTTAGTGTTTTGCAGAAAGTAGAACTTGCAAGCCAGAGAAGGTGATGGCACCCCACTCCAGTACTCTTGCCTGGAAAATCCCATGGACAGAGGAACCTGGTAGGCTGCGGTCCATGGGGTCGCGAAGAGTCGGACACGACTGAGCTACTTCACTTGCACTTTTCACTTTCATGCATTGGAGAAGGAAATGGCAACCCACTCCAGTGTTCTTGCCTGGAGAGTCCCAGGGATGGGGGAGCCTGGTGGGCTGCCGTCTATGGGGTCACACAGAGTCAGACACGACTGAAGTGACTTAGCAGCAGCAGCAGCAGAACTGGCAAGCAGTGAAACTGGATATTTAGCTGAAGCTATTGGAGAAGGCAATGGCACCCCACTTCACTACTCTTGCCTGGAAAATCCTATGGATGGAGGAGCCTGGTGAGCTGCAGTCCATGGGGTTGCTAACAGTCGGATGCAACTGAGCAACTTCACTTTCACTTTTCACTTTGATGCATTGGAGAAGGAAATGGCAACCCACTCCAGTGTTCTTGCCTGGAGAGTCCCAGGGATGGGGGAGCCTGGTGGGCTGCCGTCTATGGGGTCACACAGAGTCAGACACGACTGAAGTGACTTAGCAGCAGCAGCAGCAGAACTGGCAAGCAGTGAAACTGGATATTTAGCTGAAGCTATTGGAGAAGGCAATGGCACCCCACTTCACTACTCTTGCCTGGAAAATCCTATGGATGGAGGAGCCTGGTGAGCTGCAGTCCATGGGGTTGCTAACAGTCGGATGCAACTGAGCAACTTCACTTTCACTTTTCACTTTGATGCATTGGAGAAGGAAATGGCAACCCACTCCAGTGTTCTTGCCTGGAGAGTCCCAGGGATGGGGGAGCCTGGTGGGCTGCCATCTATGGGATCACACAGAGTCGGACATGACTGAAGTGACTTAGCATAGCATAGCATTACTAAGCAAAGTGTTAAGGAGTGACCTGGATCTTCCTACCAGCTTCAATAGGATGAAACAAATTTTCACATATTGAAGTGAAGTCATTCTGGGGAAGTCATTCTGACTTATACATAAGTTAACTTGAAATTTTTTTTTTTCACCAAACTAGACAAGGAATTTTTATGCTTATACCAAATGAGTCATCCAAAATAACATAATATAATGATGTTTTAAGACTTACAAAGTAATTTACAGTACTACCAACACAATTCAATAGGAAATGTGAAAACACACCATATCTGACGAGGTCAAACATCTGCTATTTTGGTAAAGTGCCCACATTGAAAGCAGTTTAAAAAGGAGCCCCTGTTTTTCTAAAGTAAAGTGCATGCGTGATAAGTTGCTTCAGTCATGTCCAACCCTTTGCAACCCTATGGACTGTGGCCTGTCAGGCTCCTCTGTCCATGGAATTCTCCAGGGAAGAATTCTGGAGTGTGTTGTAATGCCCTTATCCAGGAGATCTTCCTAACCCGGGGACCAAANTTGCTTCAGTCATGTTCAACCCTTTGCAACCCTATGGACTGTGGCCTGTCAGGCTCCTCTGTCCATGGAATTCTCCAGGGAAGAATTCTGGAGTGTGTTGTAATGCCCTTATCCAGGAGATCTTCCTAACCCGGGGACCAAACCTTTATATCTCCTGCGGGTTCTTTACCACTGGTGCCAGCTGGGAAGCCCAAAGAAAAGTAGTGACAGTGAATGACTCATCATATTCTTTGACTATTACACTGCTTTCATACAAATTCAGGAGCATGATACCCTGAACACAACTTCTTTCACATTAGTGAACAAATCTAAAAATTTAATGAAGTTTTGACTTCTGGCCAGAAGATAAACTGTCTAACCTCTTAAACTCTAATTCTGAAAATGGCTCTATGACTTGTCTTTAAGTTTTAAAAAAAATGTATGAAAAGTATGAAATACACTTGTATTTATGTCTGAATTAAGAAACTAATGGGAAACTGCTTAGCACAGGGAGCTCTCCTCAAAGCTTTGTGGTGAGCTAGACGGGAAGGAAAGCTTAAAAAGGGGGGATGGTGTAGGCATGCATTCTTAGTAGTATCCAACTCTTTGCAACCTCATAGGTTGTAGCCTGCTAGGCTCCTCTGCCCTATCCATGTCTTATATGTATATATCCATGTCTTATAGTATATATATATGTAAACATATATCTTACATGTATATATGTAACTGACTCACTTTGCTGTTACAGTAGAAAGTAACACACCATTGTAAAGCAACTCTACCCTATAAAAATTAATTCAACTCCAATTTTATGCTAATTAAAATAGCCTGTTCAAACATACATTGTACACCTGCTTTAATTATTAAAAGAAAAGGGCACACTGACCAGAAATAAAGAATGTCTGTCTTAAAAATAAAAATGAAATGTCTCCCTGGAATGCCAATACTGGTACTCCTTCTATGTAAGACTCCCTTCCCAGGTACTAGGGCCATACTGACTCACCATGGACATGCTGATCCGTTTTTTTTGAACTCTTGAAGGACTATATTCCTGACATGTTTGATGTTCTTTGTTCTGACAAGGCATAAAACTGTCCTGTAAACCCTGCTTCTCCAGAGTAGTTCCTCAGAGTTATCTGAGAATCTGTCATGGGAGCTGTGGACCTCAGTTTGGTGCAAATAAAATTCTTTTCTATTCCAATGATGGTTTGCTTATTGATTATTTTTATTGACAAGAAAAATGCAAAAGGAGAGAAATGACTTATTGATGTTACCAATCATCAAAAATGAAATAGAGGATTTCCATGGTAGTCCAGTAGTTAGGAATCAACCTTGCCAGTGTGGGGGACAAGATTTCAATACTTGGTCTGGGAAGATAGATCCCATGTGCCACAGAGCAACTCAACCCACGTGCCACAACTTCTGAGTCTGCTCACTCAGGTATGATTCCTCCTGACGCAGATTACTCTCCAGCTGTGAGCCTGTGAAACCAACATGCTATGTGCTGCCAAAATACAATGATGGGACAGACATAGGATAGGCAGTTCCATTCCAAAGGGGAAAAATAGGAGCGAAGAAAGAACAGGTCCCAGGTAAATGCTCGACAATAAGAGAAGCCACTGCAGTGAGACGCCTGGACAAGAGAAAGCTCATGTGCAGCAGCGAAGACCCAGAGCTGCCAAATAAATAAATAAATGATTTTTTTTAAATTAAAAAAAAATAGTAGAACATGAAGACTTGGAAAACTCTCACCCTATTTATGTTAGGAAAAATGAGAAAGCAAGATTGAAACAGAAGGCTAAGGGCGTGCCCAGGTGATTTTTTCTTAAGGCGACTGGTATCGATCAACCATCTCACCAGAAGTTATTCTCGAAGACAGCCAGAAGAACGAGCCTGAAGGCAGTTCAGAGATCTTTAGGGCTACCTGAACTCTCAGAAGCCCAGAGTCCACAGGCTCTGGAGGTGGGGCAATTTCAAAAGGGAGGGCACCCTGCACCTACAGAACCTTGGCATGCCCTGCCCAGCACGGCCTCACATCTTAGGTTCACTGCTTGCACTTTGGTGCCATGCTCTTTGGGCACACTGGGTGTGGGTTCCAGCTGGCTGGGGTAGCTGCCACTCCAAAGGTAGCAAGCTCTGGCAACATCAGCGCAGCACTTTCTTCATCAGCAAACAGAGAGCAAGGGCCCAGGGGCACGGCTGCCTCCACCTAGGTTTCAAAGGGCAGGGCCACTGCAGGGAGCCCTCCTTCACGTCCAGTGGAGTGAGGGTGGGGCAGTCGCCTGCACTTGACCTCAACCAGGAAAAGATGCAGAGTTAGGAGTCCAGCCCCGGCGGGCATGGAAGACAGAGCATACAGCTGAAGAGGATTATTCTTTAGTCTCTAAGGCTTAGTTTTGTTTGACTCTTTAGGTTTTAGACTTATCTGGGATCTGTTCTTTCTTCATTCCTATTTTTCCCTTTTGGAATGGGACTGTCTATCCATTGTATCCATTGTATTTTGGCAGCACATAGCATATTGGTTTCACAGCTGGAGAGCAATTTGCTGGAGGAGGAATCATACTTGAGTCTCACTATCTTATTTCAATAATATATAAATGAGACTTTGGATTTTAGATTTTGAACTAAAATGAGTTAAGTCTTTTGGCTGTTGGTATATAATGAGGGTGTTTTTCATGTGAGAGGAACATGAATTGGGAGGGGGCAGGAGTGAAATGCTATAGATTGAATGTGTATGATCTCTTAGACATGACATCAAAAGAACAAACAAACAGAAATATACTTTATCAAAATTAAAAAAACACGTTTGTGCATCAAAGGACACTATCTAGCAAATGAAAAGACAACTTGAAGAATGGGAAAAAGTATTTGCAAATCATATATTGGATGAAAGTCCAGTGTTCATGCTATATAAAAACTCTGATAGCTCAACGACTAAAAGACAAGTAACTCAATTTAAAAATGGGCAAACAGGGACTTCTCTGATGGTCCTGTGACTAAGACTGCGTTCTCAAAGCAGGGAACCTGGGTTCATTCCCTGGTCAGGGAACAAGATCCCGTGTGCCACAACTAACATCCAGTGCAGCCAAATAAATAAATATTTTAAGATACATAATATACATGTAAATAGGAATGGGCAAATAACTTTAAGAAAATATACAGATGGTAGACAAGCACGTGGTAAGTTGCTCAGGCATCATTATTCAGTTCAGTTCAGTTGCTCAGTCATGTCCGACTCTTTGCGACCCCATGAATCGCAGCACACCAGGCCTCCCTGTCCATCACCAACTCCCGGAGTTCGCTCAGACTCACGTCCATCGAGTCCGTGATGACATCCAGCCATCTCATCCTCGGTCGTCCCCTTCTCCTCCTGCCCCCAATCCCTCCCAGCATCAGAGTCTTTTGCAATGAGTCAACACTTCGCATGAGGTGGCCAAAGTACTGGAGTTTCAGCTTCAACATCAGCCTTGCCAATGAACACCCAGGACTGATCTCCTTTAGAATGGACTGGTTGGATCCGTTGCTGCTGCTGCTGCTGCTAAGTTGCTTCAGTCGTGTCCTACTCTGTGTGACCCCATAGACGGCAGCCCACCAAGCTCCACCGTCCCTGGGATTCTTCAGGCAAGAACACTGGAGCGGCTTGCCATTTCCTTCTCCAATGCATGAAAGTGAAAAGTGAAAGTGAAGTTGCTCAGTCGTGTCTGACTCATAGCTACCCCATGGACTGCAGTCTACCAGGCTCCTCCATCCATGGCATTTTCCAGGCAAGGGTACTTGGAGTGGATCTGTTAGGGAACTGCAAATCAAAAATCACAAGAGCTGTGGTATGTGAATTATATATTTATAAAGCTGTTAATAAAGAAAACTTGTGAACATAAATTCCAGCCACCCTAAACTTGTCAGCATTACCTTGGCAAGTTACTTGACCTCTCTGAACCTATCTTCCTTTGTAAATTGTAAGGGGTTTTTTTTCTTCTCATTTATTCAATGTTTATACACCGTACCCTTCTCAAAGGGGAACTAAAAAGTCAAAGATATATCACAAGCTACACTTGCAACCTAAAACTATTGGTAAATGATCACGTGTTTCCTGTTGATAGGGAGAGAATAGGATAGTTATCCAGGTAGTTGTAGAAATCTCAGTATGGAATTATAGATAGAGAGGAAAACCGAGAGAACTTTGGAAAACCCCTGTAAATTAATGTTTGCTCAAGAAAGCTATCAGATTATCATGGAACAAAGGAGGCTTACACGGGCTTCCCTGGTGGCTCAGAGGGTAAAGCATCTGCCTGTGATGTGGAAGACCCAGGTTCGATCCCTGGGTCGGGAAGACCCCCTGGAGAAGGAAATGGCAACCCACTCCAGTATTCTTGCCTGGAGAATCCCATGAACAGAGGAGCCTGGTGGGCTACAGTCCATGGGGTCGCAAACAGTCAGACATGACTGAGCAACTACACTTACTTACTTTAAATAAAAGCATGAGATATGCCACATGTCATTAAGTGAAAGAAAAAAATGAAGCCTGATTGCGAAGCAATTATCCTTCAAAAGAATACATTATTTTTTTTTAAATGAAGCCTGAGTTCTGCTGGTCAAATTCAGCAAGGTAACAATCCTGAGGATCAAGGACAGAAATTTGAGGGAAAGGTGACATTTCAAAGTAGGAGGCCCTCATTATATGGAAGTCTGAGGTGATTCAACATACTTTAGTATATGTTCAGAGAAGGCAATGGCACCCCACTCCAGTACTCTTGCCTGGAAAAATCCCATGGACGGAGGAGCCTGGTAGGCTGCAGTCCGTGGAGTCACTAAGAGTTGGACATGACTGAGCAACTTCACTTTCACTTTTCACTTTCATGCATTGGAGAAGGAAATGGCAACCCACTCCAGTGTTCTTGCCTGGAGGGTCCCAGGGACGGTGGAGCCTGATGAGCTGCCGTCTATGGGGTTGTACAGAGTCGGGCACAACTGAAGCGACTTAGCAGCAGCAGCAGCAGCATGACAGTCCTAGTTTGACCTCATACGGTCAGACACATTCTCCTGCCCTGTAAGAAGAAAGTACTAGTGGTATAAGCCTAACAATCTTTTCCTCCTCCCCCACTTATGTGGATTATCAAATTGTAGCCCACTTAATCCCAGAGTAGAGCCCCCTTGCCTGCCAGCTTGCATCTTTCACAAGCATCCTCTATTAATATATCTACATCTTGCTTACCACTTTGCCTCTCATTAAATTCCTTCTGCACTGAGACACAAAGAACCTGAGCCTCAGTAAGTCCAGACACCAGGTGAGTGATTCTCATTAAAAGACTGTGGGTTCAAGTCCCAATCTGAGTTTAGGCTGGGTTTGACTCTGGGCATGTAGGTTCAAGTCCAAATCAGAAGTGCATGGTTTCACTGTCAAACTCTGAAGTATTTGGGTTAATTCAGATTTGACTACAATAAAGGCTTTCAGTTTTATCTGAGACTCTTGGTCACATCTGCACAGCTTACTATGTACCAAATCCCATTCTGAGCATCCTATAAATATTATCTCATTGACTCTTCATAATAATCACAATACAATAGATACTATGCTTTTTCTTTTACGGATGAGAACACTGAAACCAAGTTATATAACTTGCCCAAAGTCACAGATAAGCAGTAAGTAATTAGTTGAGCCAGGATTGAACTTCAGGCCATCTGGCTCCAGAGTCTTTTCTCTTAACACTTTGCCCCTCAAGTAACCAAGTACAAGTAGGCCATACATCCATCACACACACACTCCTCCACCCCATCTACCTGCCTACAGAAAACTGGAATAAAAGCTTCACTGGAATACTTACACAGAAGAATGTCCTATAGTATTTGCTGTAAATACTTGCCACCCTTCCCTGGTGGCACAGTAGCAAACAAATCTGCCTGCAATTCAGGAGATGCAGCTTCTATCCCCGGGTCAGGAAGATCCCTTGCACAAGGTAATGGCAACCCATTCCAGTATTCTTTCCCGGGAAATCCCATGGACAGAGGAGCCCGGCGGGCTACAGTCCATGGCATTGGAAAAGAGTCAGACTTTAAACAACAATTTGCTATAAATATTCTATATATAATATTTTAATGCTACTATGACCCTTTAAATTGATTGTGAGTGAGTGAAGTCGCTCAGTCGTGTCCAACTCTTTGTGACCCCATGGACTGTAGCTTACCAGGCTTCTCTGTCCATGGGATTCTCCAGCCAAGAATACTGGAGTGGGTTACCATTTCCTTCTCCAGGGGATCTTCCCAACCCAGGGATCGAACCTAAGTCTCCCGCATTGGAGGCAGACGCTTTAACCTCTGAGCCATCAGGGAAGCCAAAAAAAACCTCCTTGACTCACTAATAGATAGTGGTGTACAACTTACAAAACACAAGATTGGAACAGCAAAACTTCCCCAGTTGGTCAGAATTTCCTTTATTCTGCTTAGTTGCTGATGAAGCAAGTAACCTTGATAACACTGAATGGATTTTAGAAAGTTTAATGATCTTAACCAAAATAGAGCTCACTATTCAAAAATGAGGGCTCTTCTTACATGGATCAACATAATTCTTTTTTCCTGAGTAGATTTAGGAGCAGGATTGAAAACAGCCTGCCCCAGTAGCTGCCTGAGTCATACCCACTCTCAGAACACAACTCAAATCCAACTTTCTCATAAGTCTTTCCTAACCAGTGAAATCAATCTCCCTCTCCCTCGGGGCTTCCCAGGAGGCTCAGTGGTAAAAGAATCCACCTGCCAATGCAGGAGACTCAAGAGATCCCTGGGTCAGGAAGATCCCCTGGGGTAGTAAATGGCAACCCTCTCAAGTATTCTTGCCTGGAAAAGTTCAAAGACAAAGAAGCCTGGAGGGCTACAGTCTATGGGATCACCAAGAGTCAGACATGACTGAGCACACAGCACGTGCAAATATTTGCTTGTTTTCCCCAGGGTAACTTACTGGTCTGACCTCTTACTTAGACTATAGATTGCTAAGGAGATGCCTTTTTCTCTACTTCATATCCCTCACCGGGCCTTGCATATAGGATGCATAATAACATTTACTGAATTGGATTAAACAGAATTGATGTGCTGTGCTCAGTCGTGTCTGACTCTTAGCGACCCCATGGACTACAGACTGCCAGGCTCTTCTGTCCATGGGATTCTCCAGGCAGAATATGGGAGTGGGTTGCCATGTCCTCCTCCAGAAATAGAATTGATAGTAATTCCTTAATAGTATTTTAGTAGAAAGAAAAAAA
>SJYW01009298.1:1179406-1193345 GCA_006410735.1 Raphicerus campestris | reverse complement strand
CCTTCAAAAGAATACATTATTTTTTTTTAAATGAAGCCTGAGTTCTGCTGGTCAAATTCAGCAAGGTAACAATCCTGAGGATCAAGGACAGAAATTTGAGGGAAAGGTGACATTTCAAAGTAGGAGGCCCTCATTATATGGAAGTCTGAGGTGATTCAACATACTTTAGTATATGTTCAGAGAAGGCAATGGCACCCCACTCCAGTACTCTTGCCTGGAAAAATCCCATGGACGGAGGAGCCTGGTAGGCTGCAGTCCGTGGAGTCACTAAGAGTTGGACATGACTGAGCAACTTCACTTTCACTTTTCACTTTCATGCATTGGAGAAGGAAATGGCAACCCACTCCAGTGTTCTTGCCTGGAGGGTCCCAGGGACGGTGGAGCCTGATGAGCTGCCGTCTATGGGGTTGTACAGAGTCGGGCACAACTGAAGCGACTTAGCAGCAGCAGCAGCAGCATGACAGTCCTAGTTTGACCTCATACGGTCAGACACATTCTCCTGCCCTGTAAGAAGAAAGTGCTAGTGGTATAAGCCTAACAATCTTTTCCTCCTCCCCCACTTATGTGGATTATCAAATTGTAGCCCACTTAATCCTGGAGTAGAGCCTACTTGCCTGCCAGCTTGCATCTTTCACAAGCATCCTCTATTAATATATCTACATCTTGCTTACCACTTTGCCTCTCATTAAATTCCTTCTGCACTGAGACACAAAGAACCTGAGCCTCAGTAAGTCCAGACACCAGGTGAGTGATTCTCATTAAAAGACTGTGGGTTCAAGTCCCAATCTGAGTTTAGGCTGGGTTTGACTCTGGGCATGTAGGTTCAAGTCCAAATCAGAAGTGCATGGTTTCACTGTCAAACTCTGAAGTATTTGGGTTAATTCAGATTTGACTACAATAAAGGCTTTCAGTTTTGTCTGAGACTCTTGGTCACATCTGCACAGCTCACTATGTACCAAATCCCATTCTGAGCATCCTATAAATATTATCTCATTGACTCTTCATAATAATCACAATACAATAGATACTATGCTTTTTCTTTTACGGATGAGAACACTGAAACCAAGTTATATAACTTGCCCAAAGTCACAGATAAGCAGTAAGTAATTAGTTGAGCCAGGATTGAACTTCAGGCCATCTGGCTCCAGAGTCTTTTCTCTTAACACTTTGCCCCTCAAGTAACCAAGTACAAGTAGGCCATACATCCATCACACACACACTCCTCCACCCCATCTACCTGCCTACAGAAAACTGGAATAAAAGCTTCACTGGAATACTTACACAGAAGAATGTCCTATAGTATTTGCTGTAAATACTTGCCACCCTTCCCTGGTGGCACAGTAGCAAACAAATCTGCCTGCAATTCAGGAGATGCAGCTTCGATCCCCGGGTCAGGAAGATCCCTTGCACAAGGTAATGGCAACCCATTCCAGTATTCTTTCCCGGGAAATCCCATGGACAGAGGAGCCCGGCGGGCTACAGTCCATGGCATTGGAAAAGAGTCAGACTTTAAACAACAATTTGCTATAAATATTCTATATATAATATTTTAATGCTACTATGACCCTTTAAATTGATTGTGAGTGAGTGAAGTCGCTCAGTCGTGTCCAACTCTTTGTGACCCCATGGACTGTAACTTACCAGGCTTCTCTGTCCATGGGATTCTCCAGCCAAGAATACTGGAGTGGGTTACCATTTCCTTCTCCAGGGGATCTTCCCAACCCAGGGATCGAACCTAAGTCTCCCGCATTGGAGGCAGACGCTTTAACCTCTGAGCCATCAGGGAAGCCAAAAAAAACCTCCTTGACTCACTAATAGATAGTGGTGTACAACTTACAAAACACAAGATTGGAACAGCAAAACTTCCCCAGTTGGTCAGAATTTCGTTTATTCTGCTTAGTTGCTGATGAAGCAAGTAACCTTGATAACACTGAATGGATTTTAGAAAGTTTAATGATCTTAACCAAAATAGAGCTCACTATTCAAAAATGAGGGCTCTTCTTACATGGATCAACATAATTCTTTTTTCCTGAGTAGATTTAGGAGCAGGATTGAAAACAGCCTGCCCCAGTAGCTGCCTGAGTCATACCCACTCTCAGAACACAACTCAAATCCAACTTTCTCATAAGTCTTTCCTAACCAGTGAAATCAATCTCCCTCTCCCTCGGGGCTTCCCAGGAGGCTCAGTGGTAAAAGAATCCACCTGCCAATGCAGGAGACTCAAGAGATCCCTGGGTCAGGAAGATCCCCTGGGGTAGTAAATGGCAACCCTCTCAAGTATTCTTGCCTGGAAAAGTTCATAGACAAAGAAGCCTGGAGGGCTACAGTCTATGGGATCACCAAGAGTCAGACATGACTGAGCACACAGCACGTGCAAATATTTGCTTGTTTTCCCCAGGGTAACTTACTGGTCTGACCTCTTACTTAGACTATAGATTGCTAAGGAGATGCCTTTTTCTCTACTTCATATCCCTCACCGGGCCTTGCATATAGGATGCATAATAACATTTACTGAATTGGATTAAACAGAATTGATGTGCTGTGCTCAGTCGTGTCTGACTCTTAGCGACCCCATGGACTACAGACTGCCAGGCTCTTCTGTCCATGGGATTCTCCAGGCAGAATATGGGAGTGGGTTGCCATGTCCTCCTCCAGAAATAGAATTGATAGTAATTCCTTAATAGTATTTTAGTAGAAAGAAAAAAAGACGCTAAAAGAGTCTGTAAAAGACAGCTAAATTGATTAGAAGCGTTTGATCTGAGAAATAAAACAGGGTAGGTCTGGGAATTCCCTGGCGGTGCACTGATTAGGACTCAGCACTTCTCATTGTTTGAGGTCAAGTCCTGCAAGCCTCGTAGTGTGGCCCCAGAAAAAAGCAAAACAAACAAAACAAAAACCCCAAAACAGTGTAGGACTAGAGACTGTCTTTTGTTATCTTTCCTGTTGAACCATTTCAAACCAGATATATTCATTACTTTGAATTCATAAATTCAATACTTACTGAAGAAAAAATATCCAGTTGGATAAGCTAATATCTAAATTCTTCCAGTTCTAAAATTCAGACTTTAGAGCCAAGAGTGAAGGCTTCTACCCCAGAAGGACAAGATAACTATTGGAAGTACCTCCTTCATCACAACCTAGTCATCATTTCTGCACAGCCCTCCTCATTTCTTTAAAGTAACAGGGCAACTGTCTTTACTGATCTGTGTAATTACTAAGTTTCATGGCCTTTTGTTTTGAATCCATTAGAACTACTTGAGAAAAAGCTGGTATGAGAATACTCTGTCTTCCTGAAAGCAAGACATAAATCTCCCCTGTGAAAGGTACTGTACTATCATAAACTTGGATTTGGCAGCTACAGGAAAAAATTGCAGAGACTATTCAGAATTTTCAGGAAATCTGTAATGGAGTTCTACATTGTGGAAATGTCACTTTATCCCCTATAACGGTGTGCTGCTGCTGCTGCTGCTGCTGCTAAGTCGCTTCAGTCGTGTCCGACTCTGTACGACGCCACAGACAGCAGTCCACCAGGCTCCCCCATCCCAGGGATTCTCTAGGCAAGAATACTGGAGTGGGTTGCCATTTCCTTCTTCAATGCATGAAAGTGAAAAGTCAAAGTGAAGTCGCTCAGTCGTGTCTGACTCTTAGCAACCCCATGGACTGCAGCCTATCAGGCTCCTCCGTCCATGTAGGGCCGTTTAAATAAGAGGGAGAAATGAGTGTGACTTATTTGTGAACTTCCATTTTCTGTGATCTCCCTGTGATCTTTCTGTGATCTCACCTCTTAAATATAAAGGGTGACAATTAGTGACCCACATGACAGAAGTCTCTTTCCAAGCACCATACGGTCTCACAAAAAGCCCCACACTTCAATTACTGTCAAGAACTGAATTGAGGGGCTTCTCTCGTGGCTCAGTGGTAAAGAATCCGTCTGCCAATGCAAGAAACATGGGTTTGATCCCTGATTGGGGAAGATCCCACATGTCTCAGAGCAACTAAGCCAGTGTGCCACAACTATCGCACCTGTGCTTTAGAGCCAGGGAGCCGCAGCTACTGAAGCCAACCCACCTGAGAGCCCGCCCACAAGAGAAGCCGCCACAGCGAGGAGCTCAAGCCCTGCAACTGGAGAAAAGCCCACCCAGCAGCGAAGACCCAGTGCAGCCAGGAACAAACAAGGAAATAAAAATTAATTTTTTTTTAGAAAAAAAGAGCTGAGTTGATAGATAACTAATGAGAACCTACCGTATAGCTCAGGGAATCCTACTCAGTGCTCTGTGGTGACTTGAATGGGAACGAAATCCAAATCAGTGGGGGTTTACGTATACCAATAGCTGATTTCACTTTGCTGCACAACAGAAACCAACATAACATTGTCAAGCAAACATACGCCAATAAAAATTAATTTTTAAAAAAAGAACTGAATTTTTAAAATACATATAAGGGACATTTATTAAGCTTTTCCTTCACACGAGACCAGAGTTTGGGTCTTTTATTTCAATAAACAATATGTAAGATTTTTGTTTAAATCACCACACATCAGCTACTAAACAAGATTACATAGGTAATCTTTAGGCAAGGTGATCTTCCCACTTTATTATTTATCTGAGGGGCAATGATGTTTTTAACCTGGATAAAGATACAATAACTAAAGCATAATATATGTTTTTTGCATGTTCTAACAGATGGAGTGAAAAAAAAAATTATCCAAATCCTGTTCTTTCTTGTGGAAACAGTCTCCCCGGATGTGATCAGAATTTTCCTGGGGCTTGATTATTGCTGCCCTTGAAAGGACAAAACTTCCTTGTCCTCTAGAAACCTGTGCAGAGCTCAAACTGAAATCTGGTATAGCGTCCTTTTCTCAGCCAGCGAGAGTTGGTCTTCTCCTGAGATTCCTTTTAAACAAGGAAGCACATCCGCATCCCTTAACCAGGGTGGGGGAACCGTCAAGTTTCAAGAAAGCCTCTGGACTGAGGACACTGGCAGTTAGCCTCGTTAACTTTAAAAGGAATTGATCACATTTACCAAAACAAGTGGCAACTAACCCTCCAAGGTCGGCCCGCGACAGCTAAAGAAAGTGAGGAAAAGATGAGCCTGGAGGCGCGCTCACAACTCGGAACCTTCGCTCTCGGCTGGGTTTTGCCCCTCCCAGATTTATGAGCTGGCGAGCAGTCTCTCCGCACTGCAGCTGGAGCCAATTGCCGAAGACCTAGCCAAGCCCAGCCCAGCGGAAGGAAAGGTTTCCGACTTGTTTGTTGCTCTGCGATAAAGGAGCCCTTCCTTGTTCTCGCTTTTGTATTCGCCAGTCTTTGACGGAACAATCTCCCAGAAGCAATTTAGAGTGACTGGTAAAACGAAATATACCCAAAGCTCGCCGCAACAAAAAACGATGCCGTTCTTTCTGACCAGCTTCCTGCTTCTGCCCTTTCTGCTCGTCTGCATCATAGAGTCTCTCCTGAAGCTTTTTATTCCTAAGAAGAGAAAATCAGTCACGGGAGAGATCGTCCTGATTACCGGAGCTGGACACGGAATTGGCAGGCAGACTGCCTACGAATTTGCCAAACTCAAGTGCAAGCTGGTCCTGTGGGATATAAATAAGGTAACAGTGCTTCCTGTGTTTGACTTTCTAGTACCTTTCATCTGTGTTGTATTTTGCTGGCGATAGCCCCTTACAGCATTTCTGTTAAGCAGGTAGGTAAAAAATTACTAGTATTGCCATTTTATAGAAGGGGGAAAACATGCATCAGTTAATATGTTGATGTTCACATGATAAATGAACCTAGAGGATGTAAGATTGCCAGTTACTGCTTGTCACTAATGTGACATTGTAAATTTATCTTCAGTTCAATTCAGTCGCTCAGACGTGTCCAATTCTTTGAACCTGATTTCACTAATCCCTCTGGCTTTTATTTTTTGACTGCTGGGCAGCATGTGGGATCTTCCCCAACCAGGGATCAAACCTGTGCCCCAGCCAGGAATCAAACCTGTGCCCTCTACATCGGGAGGCTGGACTCTTTTAACTATTGGACCACCAGGGAAGTCCCTGATCCCTCTATCTTATCCTGTAGGAAAAGTCATATTTTTAGCTAGTGTATTAAAAAAGAGTTTTGCAACTACTAAGAGAAAAATCTTAATGGTTACCGAGGTAAGTACGTTTAAAAGATACCCAACAGAAAGCAACGTTACTCTGTCATAGTAACTTCCGAGATAAATTTTTAAATCACCTTTTAGTTAAAAACAATGAAAAACAAAAACAAAAACCAACTTTCAATGTAATTCCCAGAAAAGATGTACCCTAAGGAAGGGAGATGGACTTAGACTCTTACCTTTTATTATTTGACCAGTGTTGGATGGACAAAGGGCTTTGGGGGAGCCACACGATGCCAAGAAACACCATCCCTTACACGATATCCAATGCTATAAATGAAATCAAGGGGCCAGGAGCTAACCTGGCTTCCCTGGTGACTCAGAGGAAAAGAATCTGAAATGCAGTAGCTGCAGGAGACATGGGTTCAATCCCTGAGTGGGGAATATCCCTTGGAGGAAGGCATGGCAATCCACCTCAATATTCTTGACTAGAGAATTCCATGGACAGAGGAGCCTGGCAGGCTAGTTTATAGGGTCAAAAAGAGTCTGACACAATGAAGCAACTTAATACACATGCACGAGAGCTACCCAGTGAGTGAGTGAGATGCCATCAACAGGTACCATTCACTGTCTGTTGCCCAGATGTTAAGAACACAGTGGCAAGCAAGAGATAGAGTCCGCTGCTCTCAATCTCGTAGGGAAATAAGCATAAGTAATTACATGTCAGTGAAGGGTGGAAACTAGGCCCATCCTCCTCTGGATGTGGTCACAGCAGTAAGCAGCGGGCAGAGTGGTGTGGTCAGATGAACTCCACACTTCATGGCTAACTTACTCAGCATTGTGGGTAGCTTCCCAGAGCCTTAGGTTCCTTTACTGCAAAAACATTAAGATAAGCGTGCTTTCCTTGGAAGGGAAATAAATAACTCACACATGTAGTGCAGTGTCTGCCACGTGGTTAACACACTGTTAGTTATTATTATTCCGTCACAAAATGAAGTTTAAGCTAAAGTTCAAAGATGTATGAGTTTGGTTATGCGTTTAAGATTTGTGACTCCCAGAGCCCGGTGGTAGTTTGTACAAACTTTTTTCTGATCTAGAGTGAAGTATATTTGGTGGTGGTGGTTTAGTCACTAAGTCGTGTCCAACTCTTTCTACCCTACGGACTGTAGCCTGCCAGGCTCCTCTGTCCGTGGGATTCAACAGGCAAGAATACTAGAGTGGGTTGCCATTTCCTTCTCCATTACTCAACACAAATTTATTGAGCACCTACTTGCGGGGTGCGCTCCGCAGAAAGGGAGAGGCAGTGGAACTTCCCTCAACAAAGCCAAGGGGTCCTGAGGTGAGCCTGCTGTCCGCCAACCCAGCCCCTCCGGGAGCGAGAGACAATCAGACGCAACAAGGGTTCCATCTGAGCAGTTCCGCTTTATTACCACAAGCTCCCAGCTTATATAGGCAAGCAGGGGGGTTTTGCGAGGGACTTTACATAGTTGCACCAATCACATTACAGGTCAAATCATCATGTGCCTTCAGTTGCACCAATCACTTTAAAGGTCAAATCGTCATGTGCCTTCATTATAACAGGAGTCTATGGTGATCACGTGCTGTCCACGTGCTGGGAAATCAAGAGAGCCAATCAAAAACTTTGACAAACAACATAGACCACGCCCCTATCACTTCTGCCAGGTGCTATCTTAGTTTCCTACCACAAAGCTAGCCCCTTTCTTTTTAAGGTTTCCCATTTAGGGCCCCACACCTACTGTCTGCCAGACACTGTTCTAATGCAGAACTGAGGATACAGCAGTGAGGAAAATGTTATGAGCTAGGGACACTAAACAGTATATACTAAAATGTGTAATTGTTGGATGTTAAGTATAATTGAAAAATAAAACATGAAAGGGGATAGGGACTCCGCTTGTACTGTGGGGATGACAGAGGTGGGAGTGTTGATCTTATACAGAAGGCCTCACCAAGTTGGAGGCAGTTGAGTCAAAGTCAGAAGAGGCTGAGGGTACAGTGAGTCCCTGGCTTATCTCTGCAGAGAGGGATCCGCAAAGGCAAAGCTTGGCACAGAAGGGAGAGAAGTGAAAGCAAGCTCTGTGCTACTGTTGTTTGGGTGCAATAGAAAATATTAGTCACCAGCCACTTGTGGCTGTTGAGTGTTTGAAATGTGACTTGGCAGAATCAGGGTGTGCTTTAGGTATGCATGGCTTCCCTGGTGGCGCAAACGGTAAAGAATCTACCTGTAATACAGGAGACTAGGGTTTAATCCCTGGGTTGGGAAGATCCCCTGGAGAAGGAAATGGCAACCCACTCCGGTACTCTTGCCTAGAAAATCCCCTGGATGGAGGAGCCTGGTAGCCTACAGTTCATGGGGTTGCAGTTATATAAAATGAACTAAATTTAAAAAATTTTAACGTGCTACTAGAACAGTTAAAATTAAATATGTGTGGCTCACATTATATTTCTGTGGGATGGCTCTGGCCTAGAAACTGAAGCAACAGCAGCTCCAATCATGAAGGTTCCTGTAGGCCATTTGTGCTTCAGCTTTTACTAGGGAAGCCAGTGGAGGGTTTGGAACCCAGATTCTATGAAGAGCTTTCTCTGGCTGCTGGGTTGCAGGGAAAGCAGATAGGAGACTATTGTGATAATCCAGATAAGAGATGGGCTTCTCTGGTGGCTCAGCTGGTAAAGAATCCACCTGCAATGTAGGAGGCCTGAGTTCAATCCCCTGGGTTGGGAAGATCCCCTGGAGGAGGGAACCACTGCCCATTCCAGTATTCTGGCCTAGAGAATTCCATGAATTCCATAGTTCATGGGGTTGAAAAGAGTCGGACACGACTGAGCAACTTTCCCTTCACTTCAGGTAAGAGATAATGTCAGCTTGTCAGACCTGGCTGGTAGTAGCAGAAGTGGTCAGAAAATTAAGGATAATATAGTGAAAGTGAAGTCGTTCTGTCATGTCCGACTCTTTGGGACCCCATGGACTGTAGCCTACCAGGCTTCTCCATCCATGAGATTTTCTAGGCAAGAATACTGGAGTAGGTTACCATTTCCTTCTCCAGGAGATCATCCCGACCCAGGGATTGAACCCAGGTCTCCCACATTGTAGGCAAGATGCTTTACCTTCTGAGCCACCAGAGAAGTTCATAGGGAGCATATATTATGTTAAATTCATTTAATTTAAATAATTTATCTTTTACTTTGAGATGATGTTCTTTCTACTGTTTGGTGGATCGTGTATATAGATATAAATCTATTGTTCAGTCGCTCAGTCATGTCCAGCTCTTTGCAATCCCATGGACTGCAGCACACCAGGCTTCCCTATTCCTTCACCATCTCCAGGGGCTTGCTCAAACTCATATCCATTGAGTTGATGATGCTGTCCAATCATCTCATCCTCTGTCATGCCCTTCTATCTATATATATCTATTTATTTAATAAATTATAGTGATAGTAAATATAAATAGCTGCTGTGTTAGTTTTTAACACCCTTAATTGGCTAAATAAAATTCTGGCAGGCCTAGTTCAGTAAATTCACTCATCTACTTTTCATGGAGCTTACAGATTTTAAAATTATGAAAGTCTGAGAACCACTAAACCTCACTGGGAAAGGAGAATAGATGGAAATTTCAAGCAGGTCAGGCAGCAGAACCCCAAGAGGTACAACTCTGGACTGGTAGATCTGTGGAGAATGAGAAAGAATGTGAAAGAGAGTTTAAGATTGTTCTAGGACCCAGTTGAAAGGGTAGGGAGGGGCCATATCAAATGCTTTTCACCTAGGAAACAAAGATTTTTCCTGGGGAAATTTCAAGGGTTAATTCAAGTGGCAAGGATAACAATCTCCAACTCTCCAACTATCTCCAACTCTCCAACAATCTCCAGCTCTCCAACAGTCTCCAACAATATCCATCTCAGAATGTGAGGGACAGAGGTCTTCATATTCATCATGAAGTCTACAAAAGAATTTGAATTTAGGGAGGGATTGAGGATGTCTTCTTTTTTATTCTGAGGCTAATGCCATGAATGATTCATTCTGTTTTATGCAGATAATCCCATACTTCTTTTTTTCTTTTGATTGTACTGCACAGCAAGTGGGATCTTAGTTCCCCAGCCAGGGATCCAACCCGCACCATCTTCATTGAAAGATGAAGAGTTTTAGCTAGACCATCCAGGAAGTCCCAATCCATTATTTCCTGACCATTCTCATCCCCATACTTGGTTAGGTTTACAGTAAGTGAGTACATGGCATCCGGTCCCATCACTTCATGGGNACAAGGGTTCCATCTGAGCAGTTCCGCTTTATTACCACAAGCTCCCAGCTTATATAGGCAAGCAGGGGGGTTTTGCGAGGGACTTTACATAGTTGCACCAATCACATTACAGGTCAAATCATCATGTGCCTTCAGTTGCACCAATCACTTTAAAGGTCAAATCGTCATGTGCCTTCATTATAACAGGAGTCTATGGTGATCACGTGCTGTCCACGTGCTGGGAAATCAGGAGAGCCAATCAAAAACTTTGACAAACAACATAGACCATGCCCCTATCACTTCTGCCAGGTGCTATCTTAGTTTCCTACCACAAAGCTAGCCCCTTTCTTTTTAAGGTTTCCCATTTAGGGCCCCACACCTACTGTCTGCCAGACACTGTTCTAATGCAGAACTGAGGATACAGCAGTGAGGAAAATGTTATGAGCTAGGGACACTAAACAGTATATACTAAAATGTGTAATTGTTGGATGTTAAGTATAATTGAAAAATAAAACATGAAAGGGGATAGGGACTCCGCTTGTACTGTGGGGATGACAGAGGTGGGAGTGTTGATCTTATACAGAAGGCCTCACCAAGTTGGAGGCAGTTGAGTCAAAGTCAGAAGAGGCTGAGGGTACAGTGAGTCCCTGGCTTATCTCTGCAGAGAGGGATCCGCAAAGGCAAAGCTTGGCACAGAAGGGAGAGAAGTGAAAGCAAGCTCTGTGCTACTGTTGTTTGGGTGCAATAGAAAATATTAGTCACCAGCCACTTGTGGCTGTTGAGTGTTTGAAATGTGACTTGGCAGAATCAGGGTGTGCTTTAGGTATGCATGGCTTCCCTGGTGGCGCAAACGGTAAAGAATCTACCTGTAATACAGGAGACTAGGGTTTAATCCCTGGGTTGGGAAGATCCCCTGGAGAAGGAAATGGCAACCCACTCCGGTACTCTTGCCTAGAAAATCCCCTGGATGGAGGAGCCTGGTAGCCTACAGTTCATGGGGTTGCAGTTATATAAAATGAACTAAATTTAAAAAATTTTAACGTGCTACTAGAACAGTTAAAATTAAATATGTGTGGCTCACATTATATTTCTGTGGGATGGCTCTGGCCTAGAAACTGAAGCAACAGCAGCTCCAATCATGAAGGTTCCTGTAGGCCATTTGTGCTTCAGCTTTTACTAGGGAAGCCAGTGGAGGGTTTGGAACCCAGATTCTATGAAGAGCTTTCTCTGGCTGCTGGGTTGCAGGGAAAGCAGATAGGAGACTATTGTGATAATCCAGATAAGAGATGGGCTTCTCTGGTGGCTCAGCTGGTAAAGAATCCACCTGCAATGTAGGAGGCCTGAGTTCAATCCCCTGGGTTGGGAAGATCCCCTGGAGGAGGGAACCACTGCCCATTCCAGTATTCTGGCCTAGAGAATTCCATGAATTCCATAGTTCATGGGGTTGAAAAGAGTCGGACACGACTGAGCAACTTTCCCTTCACTTCAGGTAAGAGATAATGTCAGCTTGTCAGACCTGGCTGGTAGTAGCAGAAGTGGTCAGAAAATTAAGGATAATATAGTGAAAGTGAAGTCGTTCTGTCATGTCCGACTCTTTGGGACCCCATGGACTGTAGCCTACCAGGCTTCTCCATCCATGAGATTTTCTAGGCAAGAATACTGGAGTAGGTTACCATTTCCTTCTCCAGGAGATCATCCCGACCCAGGGATTGAACCCAGGTCTCCCACATTGTAGGCAAGATGCTTTACCTTCTGAGCCACCAGAGAAGTTCATAGGGAGCATATATTATGTTAAATTCATTTAATTTAAATAATTTATCTTTTACTTTGAGATGATGTTCTTTCTACTGTTTGGTGGATCGTGTATATAGATATAAATCTATTGTTCAGTCGCTCAGTCATGTCCAGCTCTTTGCAATCCCATGGACTGCAGCACACCAGGCTTCCCTATTCCTTCACCATCTCCAGGGGCTTGCTCAAACTCATATCCATTGAGTTGATGATGCCATCCAATCATCTCATCCTCTGTCATGCCCTTCTATCTATATATATCTATTTATTTAATAAATTATAGTGATAGTAAATATAAATAGCTGCTGTGTTAGTTTTTAACACCCTTAATTGGCTAAATAAAATTCTGGCAGGCCTAGTTCAGTAAATTCACTCATCTACTTTTCATGGAGCTTACAGATTTTAAAATTATGAAAGTCTGAGAACCACTAAACCTCACTGGGAAAGGAGAATAGATGGAAATTTCAAGCAGGTCAGGCAGCAGAACCCCAAGAGGTAAAACTCTGGACTGGTAGATCTGTGGAGAATGAGAAAGAATGTGAAAGAGAGTTTAAGATTGTTCTAGGACCCAGTTGAAAGGGTAGGGAGGGGCCATATCAAATGCTTTTCACCTAGGAAACAAAGATTTTTCCTGGGGAAATTTCAAGGGTTAATTCAAGTGGCAAGGATAACAATCTCCAACTCTCCAACTATCTCCAACTCTCCAACAATCTCCAGCTCTCCAACAGTCTCCAACAATATCCATCTCAGAATGTGAGGGACAGAGGTCTTCATATTCATCATGAAGTCTACAAAAGAATTTGAATTTAGGGAGGGATTGAGGATGTCTTCTTTTTTATTCTGAGGCTAATGCCATGAATGATTCATTCTGTTTTATGCAGATAATCCCATACTTCTTTTTTTCTTTTGATTGTACTGCACAGCAAGTGGGATCTTAGTTCCCCAGCCAGGGATCCAACCCGCACCATCTTCATTGAAAGATGAAGAGTTTTAGCTAGACCATCCAGGAAGTCCCAATCCATTATTTCCTGACCATTCTCATCCCCATACTTGGTTAGGTTTACAGTAAGTGAGTACATGGCATCCGGTCCCATCACTTCATGGGAAATAGATGGGGAAACAGTGGAAACAGTGTCAGACTTTATTTTTGGAGGTTCAAAAATCACTGCAGATGGTGACTGCAGCCATGAAATTAGAAGACGCTTACTCCTTGGAAGAAAAATTATGACCAACCCAGATAGTATATTGAAAAGCAGAGACATTACTTTGCCGACTAAGGTCCGTCTAGTCAAGGCTATGGTTTTTCCTGTGGTCATGTATGGATGTGAGAGTTGGACTGTGAAGAAGGCTGAGCGCCAAAGAACTGATGCTTTTGAACTGTGGTGTTGGAGAAGACTTGAGAGTCCCTCGGACTGCAAGGAGATCCAACCAGTCCATTCTGAAGGAGATCAACCCTGAGATTTCTTTGGAAAGAATGATGCTAAAGGCGAAACTCTAGTACTTTGGCCACCTCATGCGAAGAGTTGACTCATTGGAAAAGACTCTGATGCTGGGAGGGATTGGGGGCAGGAGGAGAAGGGGACGACCAAGGATGAGATGGCTGGATGGCATCACAGACTCGATGGACGTGAGTCTTGAGTGAACTCCGAGAGATGGTAATGAACAGGGAGGCCTGGTGTCCTGCGATTCATGGAGTCGCAAAGAGTCGGACACGATTGAGCGACCGAACTGAAATGAACTGAACATAGTACATATTAGACAGCGTATTAAAAGGCAGAGACATCACTTTGCCAACAAAGATCAGTATAGTCAAA
>SJYW01009298.1:1122266-1178054 GCA_006410735.1 Raphicerus campestris | reverse complement strand
TGGTGACTGCAGCCATGAAATTAGAAGACGCTTACTCCTTGGAAGAAAAATTATGACCAACCCAGATAGTATATTGAAAAGCAGAGACATTACTTTGCCGACTAAGGTCCGTCTAGTCAAGGCTATGGTTTTTCCTGTGGTCATGTATGGATGTGAGAGTTGGACTGTGAAGAAGGCTGAGCGCCAAAGAACTGATGCTTTTGAACTGTGGTGTTGGAGAAGACTTGAGAGTCCCTCGGACTGCAAGGAGATCCAACCAGTCCATTCTGAAGGAGATCAACCCTGAGATTTCTTTGGAAAGAATGATGCTAAAGGCGAAACTCTAGTACTTTGGCCACCTCATGCGAAGAGTTGACTCATTGGAAAAGACTCTGATGCTGGGAGGGATTGGGGGCAGGAGGAGAAGGGGACGACCAAGGATGAGATGGCTGGATGGCATCACAGACTCGATGGACGTGAGTCTTGAGTGAACTCCGAGAGATGGTAATGAACAGGGAGGCCTGGTGTCCTGCGATTCATGGAGTCGCAAAGAGTCGGACACGATTGAGCGACCGAACTGAACTGAACTGAACATAGTACATATTAGACAGCGTATTAAAAGGCAGAGACATCACTTTGCCAACAAAGATCAGTATAGTCAAAGCAATACTTTTTCCAGTAGTCATATACAGATGTAAAAGTTGGACTGTAAAGAAGGTTGAGCACCGAAAAACCGATGCTTTCGAACTGTGGTCTTGGAGAAGACTCTTGAGAGTCCCTTGGACAGCAACAAGATCAAACCAGTCAATCCTAAAGGAAATCACCCCTGACTATTCATTGGAAGGACTGATGCTGAAGCTGAAGCTCCAGTACTTTGGCCACCTGATGCTAAGAGCCAACACATTGGAAAAGACCGTGATGCTGGGAAAAATTGAGACCAGGAGAAGAGGGCAACAGAAGATGAAATGGTTGGATGACATCACCAACTCAATGGTCATGAGTTTGAGCGAACTCCAGGAGATAGTGAAGGACAGGGAAGCCTGGCATGCTGCAGTTAATGGGGGTGCCAAGACCTCACAAATGACTGAGCAACTGAACAACAACAACAGCAAAAATTTTTATTGAATGATGAAGTGGATTAATGAAGAATTGGGAAATAGTATTAGAAAGAATCAGAAAAACATTATGGTTAGTAATCTAGGTAATGGGCAGAAGGTTTTAGTACTAGGGATAGAAGGCAAAGAGTGATTCATGAAGACTAAAGAAGAGCCCAGGATTTAAATTTGAGAACTGAATTCAATACATGAGGAGAAAAAAGGTTACTAAGGGAAATCCTGAAAAATGATGAGGAGTTCCACTGTGCTGAGAAAAATGTTAAGGGAGGAATGCATTCTTTCTTCAAGTCTGCTTATTTTTTCTTTCTTTCTTTCTTTCTTTTGTTTTTCCTATGTGGGATCTTAGTTTCCTGATCAGGGATTGAACCTGACCCTCCTGCAGTAGAAGCACTGACTCTTAACCACTGGGCTGCCAGCAGAGTCCCAATATTTTTTCTATTTTTTTCTTTTTCTGGTCTTTAAGTTTTTATTTCTAGCTCTTGATTATTCTATATGCTGTACAATATGACTTTGATGGGAAGATCCTAATGCCCTGGTGGCTCAGACGGTAAAGCATCTACCTACAGTGTGACTTTGTATGAATCTTCTAAAATTTATTTCTCTATTCACACAGTGATGAATATTTGGAGTTGTTTTCATTTTTTTCTCATTACTATGCAAATAATGCTATACTGCAAACTATTGTACATGTCTTCCTGCATATAATACCACAAGAATGTGATGTAAAAAACAGTCCCAACTATCAAAAGAAGTTCATGTCAGTTATTCAGTTAAATATTCAGCTGACATTAATGATTTACTATTAGGGCTTCCCACATGGCTCAGTGGTAGAGAATCCACTTGCCAGTGCAGGAGACGTAGGAGATTTGAGTTTGATCTCTGGCTCAGGAAGATTCTCTGGAGTAGCAAATGGCAACCCACTCCAGTATTCTTGCTGGGAAATCCCATGGACAGAGGAGCCTGGCGGGCTACCATCCATGGGGTCACAAAGAGTCAGACACGACTTAGCAACTGAGCATGCAATGAACTTGGACACTGTCTAAAATTTTTTTCTGGAGGAATTCAGAACTTATATTTGTTGCATAGTTCAGAAGGGGTGGAAAGGAGACCTAGGCCCTAAGAGAGGAAGACCAAGGAAATTCAGGAAAAGTGAGGCTGCAGATGTAAAGGAAGGACCTTTTCACCTCTACACACTCTGTCCACTGACAGAGAAAGCCAACCAGTAATGAGCAAATCTCTGAAAATAAAATAAATGGTGAATGGATTTTATTATAAAATTTGCTCCATAAGGCCTGAATCTTATAGAGGTAAGACCCTCCCCCAGCCAAATCAGTCAACATGCTTTTTATCCTTTTTTTTTTAAATTGTGGTTATATATATATATATATATAACATAAATTTTTTTCATTTTAGCAACTTTTAAGTACAGTAACATTAAGTATTAATACATTCATAAATGTCAAGCAATGATCTCTATTGCCCATCTCTAGAACTTTTGCATCATCCCAAGTGGTAACTCTTACCATTAAATGAACTCTTCCCACTTCTCTCTCCCCTAGCCCCTGGTAGCCACCATTCTACTTTCTATCTCTGTGAATTTGACTCTTCTAGGTAGTTTAGATAACTGGAATTATATAATATTTGACCATTTGTATCTGGCTTATTTCCTTTAGCTTAATATCCTCAAGATTCAAGCATTTTGTAGCATGTGTCAAAACTGTATTCCTTTTGAAGGCTAAATAGTATTCTATCATATGTATATTCCACATTAATAACATATACTTTTCAGGAAAGTGTTAAAAGCTGTCTGTTAGATACAGGAAAGTAACCTAAGGGTTGTTGTTTAGTTGCTAAGTCCTGTCCAGCAAGAATACTGGGATGGGTTACCATTTCCTTCCCCAGGAGGTCTTCCCTACCCAGGGATTAAACTCACATCTCCTGCATTGGCAGAAGGATTCTTAACCACTGAGCCATTTGGGAAGCCCAGCGTAAGGGTTATCTGAGACATTTCTTTGTTTTTGCTTGTTATTTTTACCTTTGGCTATGCTGCTTGGTTCGTAGGATCTTAGTTCCTGGACCAGGAATTGAACCCAGACCCTGGCAGTGAAAGCACCAAGTTTTGACTGCTAGGCTGCCAAGGAATTCCTCCTGAGCTATCTTGATGTCTCTTGGGGAGTAAGCGCTCCTCAGTACAGTATACTATTGACTACAACTTGTGTAGGAGATTTCGGCAAAGAGAAAACACCCTGTTTCCTTTAACTGCCCCAATAAGTTCACTGCACAAACTGCTACTTCTTTCCTTAGCTATCCAAATTTGGTTTTTCTGCAAGAGCAATTGCTGTTTCCCAGCAAATTTGCACACAGGTGTTCTGTTTGCCCATTCGCCCCATGGAAAAATGTAGTAAATTCTGTTACTGCGTTTACTACAGGTTAGTGAAGTGTTACTACATTTACTGCGGGTCAGTGTAGTAAGCCTGTGTACTAGCTGAAAATAGTCTAGGCATACAGGATTCACAGACTGAACCTCTCCCCAAGGTGTCTTTTGAGACATTCTTCATAGAAAAGTTAAACAGTGGATCAAGAGCAAGCCAACAAATAAGCAAAAACAGAATCAAAGACAGGGACTTCCCTGGTGGTCCAGTGGTTAAGACCCTGCCTTTCCAGTGTGGGGTCACAGGTTCATTTTCTGGTCAGGGACCTTGGATCCTAGTTCATTTAGTTGCTTCTTTCAGTGGGGCAAAAAACAGAACCCTACCATCTGATCCTGAATTTAAGGTGGCTCAAAAATAATGCTCCCAATTGAGATCATCATTGCCTGTCTCAAATCTGCTCTTTTCTTGTGATCGCCAAGTGACATGTAGCCAAGGACCAAAACTGAAAATTAAGGGCATCAGCCTTGGTTCCCTCCCACCTTTTTCATCCAGTCACCAAATCCTGATGCTTTTGCCTCTTGGAGATAACATAAATATTATTTTCTTCTCTACACCCTTTCAACTGGAACCACAATTCAAAGTTGTATCATCTGTTCTGAAACTGCCTACTAACTTTTCTCTCTTCCTTCCATAGAAGTGAAGTCACTCAGTCATGTCTGACTCTTTGCGACCTCATGGACTGTAGCCTACCAGGCTTCTCCATCCATGAGATTTTCCAGGCAAGAATACTGGAGTGGGTTACCATTTCCTTCTCCAGGAGATCTTCCCAACCCATATATTGAACCTGGGTCTCCCACGTTGTAGGCAAGACACTTTACCGTCTGAGCCACCATATTGATCCCTAAAATCTGTCCTATGTACATTTTTTTTAACAAGTTTATTTGGCTGTGTCATGTCTTCATTGCAGCACGTGGGCTCTTTGTTGCATCATGGGGGTCTTTTGTTGTGGCTTACGGACACAGGTTCAGTAGTTGCGACAGGCATGCTTAGTTGCTTCTCCACATGTGGGATCTTCGTTCCCCAACCAGAAATCGAACCCCTGTCCCCTGCATTGCAAGACTGATTCTTAACCACTGGACCACCAGGGAGGTCCCTGTCCTCCATACATTAGAAAAAGTAATCAATAGAATACACAAATTTGATTCTGGAATTTAATCAGTGGTTCTACACTAACTTTTTGGATAAAATGTAATACAATATCTATTGCCCTTTAATCTGGACTCTTGCTGGCCTTGATCATTATGACCAAACAACAACAATCTGCTAGTGCTTATCTTGTAGGACCTTTCTCCTGCCGTCCCTGTGCTTATACTGCTGGCATGCCCTTTCCCCTCTTTCTACCTGCCTGCTCTCCTCACCAGCACAGGGGCCTCTTCTAGAATTATATTGCACACTCCTCCTCCTTATTCCCATAACTCTCTTTATGCTATTATACTTAACACAATAAATTAGTTTGAACCATATGAAGCTGTCAATATTCAGTCCTTTATTCCAAAGCAGTAGCAATTTCATATGGTCCTACCTAAATGTCAGGGCTTTCCTGTTGGCTCATATAGTAAAGAATCCACTTGCAATGCAGGAGACCCAAGTTCAATCCCTGGGTTGGGAAGATCCCCTAGAGAAGGGAATGGCAACCCACTCCAGTATTCTTGCCTGGAGAATCCCGTGGACAAAGAAGCCTGGTGAGCTACAGACCATGGGGTCACAAAGAGTCGGATATGACTGAGCAACTTAACACTACCTAAATGTTATACTTATTTTATGTTGTTTGCTACACTGAAAATTCTTAAAGAGNAGTAAATTCTGTTACTGCATTTACTGCAGGTTAGTGTAGTGTTACTACCTTTACTGCGGGTCAGTGTAGTAAGCCTGTGCACTCGTGTACTAGCTGAAAATAGTCTAGGCATACAGGATTCACAGACTGAACCTCTCCCCAAGGTGTCTTTTGAGACATTCTTCATAGAAAAGTTAAACAGTGGATCAAGAGCAAGCCAACAAATAAGCAAAAACAGAATCAAAGACAGGGACTTCCCTGGTGGTCCAGTGGTTAAGACCCTGCCTTTCCAGTGTGGGGTCACAGGTTCATTTTCTGGTCAGGGACCTTGGATCCTAGTTCATTTAGTTGCTTCTTTCAGTGGGGCAAAAAACAGAACCCTACCATCTGATCCTGAATTTAAGGTGGCTCAAAAATAATGCCCCCAATTGAGATCATCATTGCCTGTCTCAAATCTGCTCTTTTCTTGTGATCGCCAAGTGACATGTAGCCAAGGACCAAAACTGAAAATTAAGGGCATCAGCCTTGGTTCCCTCCCACCTTTTTCATCCAGTCACCAAATCCTGATGCTTTTGCCTCCTGGAGATAACATAAATATTATTTTCTTCTCTACACCCTTTCAACTGGAACCACAATTCAAAGTTGTATCATCTGTTCTGAAACTGCCTACTAACTTTTCTCTCTTCCTTCCATAGAAGTGAAGTCACTCAGTCATGTCTGACTCTTTGCGACCTCATGGACTGTAGCCTACCAGGCTTCTCCATCCATGAGATTTTCCAGGCAAGAATACTGGAGTGGGTTACCATTTCCTTCTCCAGGAGATCTTCCCAACCCATATATTGAACCTGGGTCTCCCACGTTGTAGGCAAGACACTTTACTGTCTGAGCCACCATATTGATCCCTAAAATCTGTCCTATGTACATTTTTTTTAACAAGTTTATTTGGCTGTGTCATGTCTTCATTGCAGCACGTGGGCTCTTTGTTGCATCATGGGGGTCTTTTGTTGTGGCTTACGGACACAGGTTCAGTAGTTGCGACAGGCATGCTTAGTTGCTTCTCCACATGTGGGATCTTCGTTCCCCAACCAGAAATCGAACCCCTGTCCCCTGCATTGCAAGGCTGATTCTTAACCACTGGACCACCAGGGAGGTCCCTGTCCTCCATACATTAGAAAAAGTAATCAATAGAATACACAAATTTGATTCTGGAATTTAATCAGTGGTTCTACACTAACTTTTTGGATAAAATGTAATACAATATCTATTGCCCTTTAATCTGGACTCTTGCTGGCCTTGATCATTATGACCAAACAACAACAATCTGCTAGTGCTTATCTTGTAGGACCTTTCTCCTGCCGTCCCTGTGCTTATACTGCTGGCATGCCCTTTCCCCTCTTTCTACCTGCCTGCTCTCCTCACCAGCACAGGGGCCTCTTCTAGAATTATATTGCACACTCCTCCTCCTTATTCCCATAACTCTCTTTATGCTATTATACTTAACACAATAAATTAGTTTGAACCATATGAAGCTGTCAATATTCAGTCCTTTATTCCAAAGCAGTAGCAATTTCATATGGTCCTACCTAAATGTCAGGGCTTTCCTGTTGGCTCATATAGTAAAGAATCCACTTGCAATGCAGGAGACCCAAGTTCAATCCCTGGGTTGGGAAGATCCCCTAGAGAAGGGAATGGCAACCCACTCCAGTATTCTTGCCTGGAGAATCCCGTGGACAAAGAAGCCTGGTGAGCTACAGACCATGGGGTCACAAAGAGTCGGATATGACTGAGCAACTTAACACTACCTAAATGTTATACTTATTTTATGTTGTTTGCTACACTGAAAATTCTTAAAGAGATGGGAATATCAGATCACCTGACCTGCCTCTTGAGAAACTCGTATGCAGGTCGGGAAGCAGCAGTTAGAACTGGACATGGAACAACAGATTGGTTCCAAATAGAGCACGTCAGGCTGTATATTGTCACCCTGCTTATTTGAAAGTGAAAAGTGAAAGTGAAGTCGCTCAGTCGTGTCCGACTCTTTGTGACCCCGTGAACTTTAGTCCACCAGGCTCCTCTGTCCATGGGATTCTCCAGGCAAGAGTAGTGGAGTGGGTTGCCATTTCCTTTTCCAGGGGAATCTTCCCAACCAAGGGATCGAACCCAGGTCTCCCGCATTGCAGGCAGAGGCTTTAATGTCTGAGCCACCAGGAAAGCCCAAGAGGAGCTAAAAAGCCTCTTGATGAAAGTGAAAGAGGAGAGTGAAAAAATTGGCTTAAAGCTCAACATTCAGAAAACAAGATCATGGCATCTGGTCCCATCACTTTATGGGGAATAGATGGGGAAACAGTGTCAGACTTTATTTTGGGGGGCTCCAAAATCACTGCAGATGGTGATTGCAGCCATGAAATTAAAAGACGTTTACTCCTTGGAAGGAAAGTTATGACCAACCTAGATAGCATATTAAAAAGCAGAGACATTACTTTGCCAACAAAGGTCCGTGTAGTCAAGGCTATGGTTTTTCCAGTAGTCATGTACGGACGTGAGAATTGGACTGTGAAGAAAGCTGAGCGCCGAAAAATTGATGATTGTGAACTGTGATGTTGGAGAAGACTTTTGAGAGTCCCTTGGACTGCAATGAGATCCAACTAGTCCATCCTAAAGGAGATCAGTCCTGGGTGTTCATTGGAAGGACTGATGCTGAAACTGAAACTCCAGTACTTTGGCCACCTCATGCGAAGAACTGACTCATTTGAAAAAACCCTGATGCTGGGAAGGATTGAAGGCAGGAGAAGGGGACGACAGAGGATGAGATGGCTGGATGGCATCACTGACTTAATGGACATGGGTTTGGATGGACTCCGGGAGTTGGTGATGGACAGGGAGGCCTGGCGTCCTGTGATTCATGGGGTCGCAAAGAGTCGGACACTACTGAGCAACTGAAGTGAACTGAACTGAGCTTGCTGAAATCTGGACTTTATCTCACTCATAAGTGTCTGCAAGTTCTGCTAAGCACGGTGACAATTAAAATGTTGGAGGAATGGATGACTGAATGAAGGGATGAACTGTAGTTAACTCATTATTTATGTAGTTGGCAGCCAGAAAGTTGATATCCGTGAATAGTTTTTAGTGACACAGTAAGAAATCTCAATATCATTTTTTAAAGCCTGATACAGAATTCACAGGGCTTACCAGTTGGTGCTAGTGGTGAAGAACTCCCCTCCCAATCAGGAGACATAGGAGATGCAGGTTCGATCCCTGGGTCAGTACCCACACCAGTTTTCTTGCCTGGAGAATCCCATGGACAGAAGAGCCTGGCAGTCTACAGTCCATGGGGTCACAACGAGTCGGACACGACTGAAGTGACTTAGCTTGCACATAGCATACACACATACGTAGAGTCACAGAGCATGACATAACACTGTAAAGCAGCTATACTCCAGTAAAAAGTACTTTTAAAAAAGTATGTGAAATTCATGCATACACGCTCAGTATTTCAAGACTCCTGTCTTCTTTTAAAAGCTTGCTTTCAATTCAGTTCCAAATAAGAGAAGCTAGTTGTAGTACAGAGAGTGAAGTGTACCTATATCCCTGTCAAAAATACATCAGTTAAATTCTTGTCCAGTCCTAGACCAGAGAATCTGAATCCCCTCAGCTGTTTTCATCTGTGTGTATAATCTGCTCATGTCATTTGTCTTGTTCTCCTTGCCCTTCATTACTTTTTGCAGCATGGACTTGAGGAAACAGCCACCGAATGCAAGAAACTGGGTGCGAAGGCTCATATCTTTGTGGTAGACTGCAGTAACCGAGAAGATATTTACAGCTCTGCGAAGAAGGTAAACCTCTTTTAAATTTGGTTCCAATCGTATCATGCCAGAACTGGGGAGGATTTGGGAGATGACCCAGTTATGATGTAGGCAAAGTAAACAGAAGTTTTGTGGTTCCTCCAAGGTTGTCCACCTGGCCAGTGGCAGGCCCCGAACCTGGAACTGAGGCTCCCAGACTGTAGTGTGTTCTGGAGTTTTCCGGGGAACTTGTAAAAATAAATATGCACCCCGGGGACTTCCCTGGTGGCCCAGTGGTTGACAATCTGCCTTGCAGTGCAGGGGACATGGGGTAGAACCTTGGTTGGGGAACAAAGATGCCACATGTCGTGAGGCACCTAATCCAGGGCACTGCAGCTACCGATCCGTGCAGTCTGGAGCCAGCAGGCAACAAGAGAAAAGTCTGCGTGCCGCATCCCAGGCCCAACACAGGCAAATAGATAAGTATTTTAAAAAAATACGTACCCCAGAGGTTTTCTTGTAGTTGGCCAAGGGCTGAACCTGGGAATCTGCCTATTTAGCGCCCTCCACACCTACACTTTGCCCATCTGATTCTGCTGCAGGTGAATCTTTGATGACCTGCAAAATCACTGACGGGATCTTCTGAAGCTCAGTCAAAGAACTGGGTTAGTAAATTAGGATAAACCAAACTGTTTATCAGGCTTTGATCATATGTAAATCAACAAAAAGCTAGGACAAACCTAGACAGCTTATTAAAAAGCAGAAACATCACTTTGCCAACATAGTCAGAGCTATGACTTTTCCAGTAGTCACGTACAGATGTGAGAGTTGGGCTATAAAAAAGGCTGAGTGCCGAAGAATTGATGCTTTCTGGCTGTGGTGCTGGAGAAGACTCTTGAGGGTCCCTTGGACTGCAAGGAGATCAAACCAGTCAATCCTAAAGAAAATCAACCCTGAATATTCATTGAAAGGACTGACTCTGAAGCTGAAGCTCCAATACTTTGGCCACCACATGCAAAGAGCTGACTCATTTGAAAACGCCCTGATGCTGGAAAAGATTGAGGGCCGAAGATGAAGGGGCCAATGGAGCACAGGATGGTTGGATGGCATCACCAACTCCATGGTCGTGAGTTTGAACAAACTCCAAGAGATAGTGGAGGACAGGGAAGTCTGGCATGCTACAGTCCATGGCGGTTGCAGAGTCAGACATGGCTTAGTGACTGAACAACAACAAACCTTTTTCTAGAAAGCGTAATTTCCTTTTCTATATACAACCAAGATGTGCTCCATATATTAGGCTTTTATGCTGAATGCGTTTATGCATATCCTTGTTAGCTAATTACTGTAATGGTAGAGAGGTCATTTGGACCTGGGAAAATTCTTTAAAATACACATTCCTGGACCTCACCTCTGTATTGATTCAGTACAGTATGAAGATTCCAATTCTACTAGACTTCAGCATCTCTTTGTTTACGAAATGTTAGATTTGGGAACCTTTTCAACTTCTCTTTTCATTTTTTTTATTGGCCACACTGAGCGGCATGTGGGATCTTAGTCCCCCGACCAGGGAGCAAACCCATGCTCCCTGCATTGAAAGCTAGGAGTCTTAGCCACTGGACTGACAGGGAAATCCCAACTTCTATTTTTAGATTTTAATTTTTAATTTCAAATGGATGCCTCTTTATTATTAGTGATACCTGAGCTAAGTCAAAAGAATAAGTAGAAATTACCCAGGCAAGTGATGGGAAATGGCTTTCCCAGAGAGAGGTACAGTGAGAGCAAGGCCTGTAGGTAAGAAATATCTGTATATCTGTATTTTGTTAAATATCTGTTAAGCATTTGTTAAAAATGCAGATAAAATATGTGCATTTAACAATGACTGTTTTACTTAAGGTAACAGTGATTCTCCATACAGATGAATACTCTTTCAGTTAATGGTAACTGTGCAACTTTCAGCAAGTTGCTTAAACTCTGTGTGCCTTTTTTCTTCATCATACACTTTAAATGGATGTGTTTATTACACTGAAGTTTATTATATAAAAGGTTTTTGAAAAATCCACAAACCTACAGTTTAAATATATAAGGTCTTTCTTTCTTTTTCCTCTGCCTAACTTTTCTCAATTACAACATGGGGATCGCAGCAGTATCTACTTCATAGGGTTGTTATGAGGATTAACTGGATTAATGATGCAAATTTCTTAGAAAGGTACCTGGCACTTAGTAGCTACTTTGTAAGAATAGTTGTTAGTATTACTAGAATCACCAATTAGTAGAATCGCCAGTGCTATCTATGTAATTTTGTTATTGGCCATTGTTAAGGGGATTTACTAGTTACCTAAAATGGAATACATTCATTTCCAGACTTATCTGGGCAAAGGCTTTCTGGAAAAGATAGTTTTATTATTTGAACCTATTCCATGTGTTTTAATTATTGTGTTTTTACTACAGTTATTCCAAAATAAACTATATACTTAAGCAGAGTTTACACAACGGAGATGTGATTATCAGATATTTTGATGTAGGCTTTTTAATGTAGCTCTTTTGGTTTTTATGCAATGTAAACAATTAAACTCTCAGCCTGCTTTCATTATTAAGAAATGTGAAAGCCCTAGGGTGGGATATTATGTGATGATGAGGAGCTCAAGGATGAAGATAAGGTCAAGAGTGTCACTGGCAATATAAAACAGTAATTTATATCTTGTCCCTGATGTGTGTGTGAGTGCTTCGTCATGTCTGACTCCGCGATGCTATGGACTATAGCCTGCCAGGCTCCTCTGTCCGTGGGATTTCCCAGGAGAGAATACTGGAGTGGGTTGCCGTTTCCTTTTCCAAGGTATCTTTCTGACCCAGGGATCAAACCTGTGTCTCCTACATTTCAGGCAGATTCTTTACTGTCCGAGCCACGAGGGAAATCATGAATTTATATCTTGAATCCTGTTACCTTGGAGGCATAATGGCAGCTTCATCAGTTAAACCACACAAAATGTCCTATTTTTCTCAATAACTTAGGGGCATTATTCTGACCAACAGTTTTTATATTGTGCTAGAGACGTGGATAGAGGTACATATAGTATTTGTCAAGGGCCAGACCACTCAGCTTGACCACTCAGTAGTTGACATACAACCTGATGAAATTCTTTTCTGACTGCTGAGCATTTAGCAGTGACACACTCATGTCCTCCTAATGTGCTGACCGGCCTTCACTCCGACTTCCTTTCTGTCTGAAGTGGCTTATCTTGGGCTGTGAAGTCAAGTAATCTGGGAGAGTCTCATCTCCATGTGACCTTAGATATCCACGTGACCTTGGGCAAGAAACAGCCCTTCTACGTTTCACATTTCTGACCTTTAAAATGAGCATGTAAGAGTTACTACTTCATAGAATGGTGAGACTTCAATGGGATAAATAATGCAATCGTGTAAAATGCATTCCATAGTGAAAGGCTTTAATGGGCTACATACCACCTCTCCTTCGGCCCCCNTTACACTGAAGTTTATTATATAAAAGGTTTTTGAAAAATCCACAAACCTACAGTTTAAATATATAAGGTCTTTCTTTCTTTTTCCTCTGCCTAACTTTTCTCAATTACAACATGGGGATCGCAGCAGTATCTACTTCATAGGGTTGTTATGAGGATTAACTGGATTAATGATGCAAATTTCTTAGAAAGGTACCTGGCACTTAGTAGCTACTTTGTAAGAATAGTTGTTAGTATTACTAGAATCACCAATTAGTAGAATCGCCAGTGCTATCTATGTAATTTTGTTATTGGCTATTGTTAAGGGGATTTACTAGTTACCTAAAATGGAATACATTCATTTCCAGACTTATCTGGGCAAAGGCTTTTTGGAAAAGATAGTTTTATTATTTGAACCTATTCCATGTGTTTTAATTATTGTGTTTTTACTACAGTTATTCCAAAATAAACTATATACTTAAGCAGAGTTTACACAACGGAGATGTGATTATCAGATATTTTGACGTAGGCTTTTTAATGTAGCTCTTTTGGTTTTTATGCAATGTAAACAATTAAACTCTCAGCCTGCTTTCATTATTAAGAAATGTGAAAGCCCTAGGGTGGGATATTATGTGATGATGAGGAGCTCAAGGATGAAGATAAGGTCAAGAGTGTCACTGGCAATATAAAACAGTAATTTATATCTTGTCCCTGATGTGTGTGTGAGTGCTTCGTCATGTCTGACTCCGCGATGCTATGGACTATAGCCTGCCAGGCTCCTCTGTCCGTGGGATTTCCCAGGAGAGAATACTGGAGTGGGTTGCCGTTTCCTTTTCCAAGGTATCTTTCTGACCCAGGGATCAAACCTGTGTCTCCTACATTTCAGGCAGATTCTTTACTGTCCGAGCCACGAGGGAAATCATGAATTTATATCTTGAATCCTGTTACCTTGGAGGCATAATGGCAGCTTCATCAGTTAAACCACACAAAATGTCCTATTTTTCTCAATAACTTAGGGGCATTATTCTGACCAACAGTTTTTATATTGTGCTAGAGACGTGGATAGAGGTACATATAGTATTTGTCAAGGGCCAGACCACTCAGCTTGACCACTCAGTAGTTGACATACAACCTGATGAAATTCTTTTCTGACTGCTGAGCATTTAGCAGTGACACACTCATGTCCTCCTAATGTGCTGACCGGCCTTCACTCCGACTTCCTTTCTGTCTGAAGTGGCTTATCTTGGGCTGTGAAGTCAAGTAATCTGGGAGAGTCTCATCTCCATGTGACCTTAGATATCCACGTGACCTTGGGCAAGAAACAGCCCTTCTACGTTTCACATTTCTGACCTTTAAAATGAGCATGTAAGAGTTACTACTTCATAGAATGGTGAGACTTCAATGGGATAAATAATGCAATCGTGTAAAATGCATTCCATAGTGAAAGGCTTTAATGGGCTACATACCACCTCTCCTTCGGCCCCCCGGCTGCTGCGGGGCCGAGGTTGCGGGGTGGGTGGGTACTGGTCCATGACCTGTCAGGAGCCAGGCTGCACAGGAGGTGAGCAGCGGTTGAGCAAGTGAAGCTTCATCTATATTTACAGCTTCTCCCCATTGCTCGCATGACCACCTGAACTCCGCCTCCTATCAGATCGGTGGCATTAGATTCTCACTGAAGTGCTCACCCTATTGTGAATTGTTGTTTATCTGTCACTGATTAGGTTTTTGTTATCCAAATGCCTCCTGGGTTCTAATCAATAGAGACCAAAGTCAAGAGACTGAATTGCAAAAGAAAATTTCTGCCTATTAGACTTATAGGCAGGGCCACTTTCAAATTAAGTACTTAAAAAAAAACATTGGGGGGGCTTCCCTGGTGGCTCAGAGGTTAAAGCGTCTGCCTCCAATGTGGGAGACCTGGGTTTGATCCGTGGGTCGGGAAGATCCCCTGGAGAAGGAAATGGCAATCCACTCCAGTATTCTTGCCTGGAGAATCCCATGGACGGAGAAGCCTAGTAGGTTACAGTCCACGGGGTCGCAAAGAGTCGGACACAACTGAGTGACTTCACCTCACCTCAAAAAAAATTTTTTTCCCTGCTTGACATATAGGTTACAAAATGACTTTTGTTTTTCACATAGAATAGAAAGAGTTATACTTCGTTAAGAGTCATTGCATGCAGACCTATTTCCAGACCTCTAAATGTTGCAAATATTTTAATTTTATTTTTGAAGGTGAAGACAGAAGTTGGAGATGTTAGTATTTTAGTAAATAACGCTGGTGTAGTCTACACATCAGACTTGTCTGCTACACAAGATCCTCAGATTGAAAAGACTTTTGAAGTTAATATCCTTGCACATTTCTGGGTAAGTATGATTTCTTTTACCAAAAACATTCCCTTTTATGTAACCCAAGGATTAAGTTTAAAGTGAAGCTTTCAGCAGACGTAAGGTTGAATCAAATCAATACTGACATTTTCTCCAGATACCGAGAATAACATTATATAAAGAAATCATTTTGCATCCTATGACCAAATCCTATCAATCATTCTTCCTTTCCCTCAAAAAATATGAATAATATGAATTAGTAATAATAATAAACTTTAGGTGTTATATATGTTTTAATTCTAAGCTAGATTTTTACATTTCTGTGTGATCTGTTTAGAGATGAGGGAAGGATTAGAGATTATCTGAGTCGCTTTCTGTGATTCTATAAAAGGTGAATCCAGTCTGCCTGTTTACTTTCAGAGTCTCATAAGACTCAGGCCTTGTATTATTTCCTGGTTCCAAAATTGCAAACTTTATCAGGAACTTTACCATTCAAGATCTTAAATGATGAGAGAGAGAGAGAGAATGAGAGAGAGAGTCTAAATGTTGGTCGAATAGCCATTACATAAAAGAGCCCCTTAAAGATTTCTTGGATGTGAGTTTGGGATGGATAATCTCGAATGTAAATTGGTATAGTCACTGTAGAAAATAGTATGTAACTGCCTTAAAAAACAAAAACGAGAGCTACTATATGACCCAGCCATCCCACCCCCAGGTATATGTGCAGAAAAAATGAAAACTCTAATTTGAAAAAGTACATATACCCCAGTGTTCATAGAAGCATTATTTACAATAGCCAAGACATGGAAACAACCCAAGTGCCCAGCCACACACAATTGAGACTTAGACGGTGTAGCAAATATGTATACCATGGAAATTTACTCAGCCATAAAAAGAGTAAAATATTTCCATTTGCAACAACATGGATGGACCTAGAGAATATATTTAGTGAAGTAGACCAGAGANAAGGTGTAGCAAATATGTATACAATGGAAATTTACTCAGCCGTAAAAAGAGTAAAATATTTCCATTTGCAACAACATGGATGGACCTAGAGAATATATTTAGTGAAGTAGACCAGAGAGAGACAAATATATGATACTCTTTACATATGGAAAATGAAAAATAATACAAATTAATCTATATATAAAACAGAAACAGACTCACAGACAGAAAAACTTATGGTTATCAAAGGGGAGAGGGAAGAGAAAGGGACAAATTAGGAGTCTGGGATTAACAAACTGCTAGGCGTAAAACAGATAAGCAACAAGGATCTACTGTATAGCACAGGGAATTATATTTAATACCTCATAGTAACCCATAATGGAAAATAATATAAAAGTGTATATATATATATATAAAGCTGAATCACTTTGCTGTGTACCTGAAACTAACACAATATTGTAAATCAACTTTACTTCAGTTTAGAAGAAGGGATATTGGGGTTGGTGAAAGTGCAGTATTGTTTCATTTTATTAGCCCCGAGTTATTGACATCCATTTTTTATATTTTTATGCCTTAAAAGTTTGTGTCTTTCTGCCACTCTGAAAATGNAATATTGTAAATCAGCTTTACTTCAGTTTAGAAGGGATATTGGGGTTGGTGAAAGTGCAGTATTGTTTCATTTTATTAGCCCCGAGTTATTGACATCCATTTTTTATATTTTTATGCCTTAAAAGTTTGTGTCTTTCTGCCACTCTGAAAATGTGTTTTTTTCTGAATCCCCAACATACAGTTGGTGCTCAATAAATATTTACTGTATAACATCATTCAGTGGCTGTTTTGTCACTTCAGTATTTTGATTACATAACCAAACTCTTTTCTAACGATTTCACCTTAAATGTACAATTTTCAATAACTCTAGATATTATACTTTTTCAATATATGAGATGAGAGAAGACATCAGTGATGGAAGGTGGAGGAACTGGAGACATAAGAAGTTAACAATTTAATTGAGATGGAGTCTCAAAGCTTTCAGTGTTCATTGTTTCATTTAGCTTTTCTGATCTGGGCATCCTATCTGCATTATGTTGCCACATTTGTTTTTTTTCTCCTGTGAAAATTAACCTAGNGAAATTAACAATTTAATTGAGATGGATTCTCAAAGTTTTCCGTGTTCATTGTTTCATTTAGCTTTTCTAATCTGGGCATCCTATCTGCATTATGTTGCCACATTTGTTTTTTTTCTCCTGTGAAAATTAACCTTGGTTTTTTTTAATTGATGAAAGGTTATGAACAATGTTAACATACACCTTCATTTTGAAATATTCCCACTGGGTTTGCAAATCAGAAATAATTGTTTTTCTCTTAATAAAAAACATTTCTAGACTACAAAGGCATTTCTTCCTGAGATGATGAAGAATAATCATGGCCATATTGTCACTGTGTCTTCAGCAGCCGGGCATACTGGGGTCCCCTTCTTAATGGCTTACTGGTATGTGAATATGTGTTTTTTTCATTGGTTCCTGTGCTTAACTTGAGTGTGATTTCTTGAGTGTAATGAGGACTATTGTTAACAATGATAGGCTTTCCTGGTGTCTCACATGGTAAAGAATCTGCCTGCAATGCAAGAGACCTGATTTCTATCTCTGGGTTGGGAAGATCCCCTGGAGAAGGGAATGGCAACCCACTCTAGTATTCTTGCCTGGACAATTCCATGGACAGAGGAGCCTGGCAGTCTTCAGTCCATGGGGGGCACAAAAGAGTCAGACACAACTGAGCAAGTAACACACAGACTTCCAGTGTTGCTGAAATAAGCAGAAGGGGTTGCACAAAGTCTCTTGCACGACAGCCTCATCAATCATTAATCCTGTCCTAGGCTGACCTTTGAGAGGTGGCTACAGGGAAATTATCCAATAGGAAGCCAAGTGCTTCAAGCATTTCTCATTCCTTTAAGCAGCAAGGAATTAGAACGAGGGCAGGATTTTTGCAAGATGAAAAAAATTAATATTAATCATTTTAATAAAGTAATTTTGGGGAAACTAACCATTTGAGAGAATATAATCTGGGATTCCAAATTAAAAACATCTAGACAATGAAATTGTTGTAAAAGTGAATTTTAATAGTTCTTCTAAAAACCCATGCTATTATAACTAAGAAGTTACTATTGGAGAAGGCAATGGCACCCCACTCCAGTACTCTTGCCTGGAAAATCCCATGGGCGGAGGAGCCTAGTAGGCTGTAGTCCATGGGGTCGCTAATAGTTGGACACGACTGAGCGACTTCCCTTTCACTTTTCACTTTCATGCATTGGAGAAGGAAATGGCAACCCAATCCAGTGTTCTTGCCTGGAGAATCCCAGGGACGGGGGAGCCTGGTGGGCTTCCGTCTATGGGGTCGCACAGAGTCGGACACAACTGAAGGGACTTAGCAGCAGCAGCAGCAGCAGCAAGAAGTTACTATAACAAGTAGGGCACAGTAATGGTGTGCTCCCCATGTGGAGAATTAATCCGTGAGGTCATGATAGCCATGGTCAGCCTACTGGTTGCAGGCACCCTGTTAGTTGTTAGCTGTTTCTGTATGTTAGCAAATTATCACCCTTTAATGTTGAATTATGACCATGCACATAAATAGATATTGCTCAAAATTGTTTTCCACCAAACAAATGTGCTCTTTTGGAATTAAGTATCTAAATTTTAGAAGTAACACAAATGTAATTGTAAATGTAGCCATAGTGCTACTGCTGCTAAGTCGCTTCAGTCATGTCCGACTCTGTGCGACCCCATAGACGGCAGCCCACCAGGCTTCTGGGTCCCTGGGATTCTCCAGGCAAGAACACTGGAGTGGGTTGCCATTTCCTTCTCCAATGCATGAAAGTGAAAAGTGAAAGTGAAGTCGCTCAGTAGTGTCCAACTCTAGCCCCCATGGACTGCAGACTACCAGGCTCCTCTGTCCATGGGATTTTCCAGGCAAAAGTACTGGAGTGTGGTGCCATTGCCTTCTCCGAATGTAGCCATAGATATGTGTATAAATATGGGATTTCCCTGATAGCTTAGTTGGCAAAGAATCTGCCTGCAATGCAGGAAACCCTGGTTCAATTCCTGGGTTGGGAAGATCCGATGGAGAAGGGATAGACTACCCACTTCAGTATTCTTGGGCTTCCCTTGTGGTTCACCTGGTAAAGAATCCACCCACAATGTGGGAGACCTGGGTTCGATCCCTGAGTTGGGAAGATCCACTGGAGAAAGGAAAGGCCACCCACTCCAGTATTCTGGCCTGGAGAATTTCATGGACTGTGTAGTCCATGGAGTCACAAAGACTCAGAACAACTGAATAACTTTCACTTCACTTCACTTTAGACTCTGGTGGATAACTTATTTTCTTATGACATATAAACATATGAGCCTAGCAGCAGAACCTGAAACTATCTTTCATCAAGGGAATGATATACACATAAAAATCGAATTAGCGTTTAACGGCTAGGGGCTAATTACTTCAAAAGAGACAGTATGCAGTCTAGGCACAATAGGCCTGTCCTGTGACTGCTTTAGCAGTATTTCATCTTTTTTTAAAAAAAACTCAAGGTTATATTTATTTCTAAAACCATTAGAAAATAAATATACACCAACAGAGAAAGAAAGAAAATGTAGATGAACAAAAAAACAAAATAAAAATCACTTCTCTTGCCATTGCCTAAGAACAACCAGCCAGTCTGTGGATATGGTGAGACTAACTTTGCAAATTTGTTTGTTCTTTTTGTTCATCTATAAACTCTAGTTGATATATTTTGTCAATTCAAATAGCCAATTCATAAGCATGAAAGTTACCAGTATGGAAAGACATGTCAAAATTGAGTACTCATCATTAGCTTGTAATGGAATGTTATCCAAAAGAATAATTTGGAATAAGGAAATATTAATTGAGGTTATTGATAGTAAGAAGAAATTTAGTGGGCTTTCCTGCTAGCTCAGATGATAAAGAATCTGCCTGCAATACAGGAGACCTGGGTTCAATCCCTGGGTCAGAAAGATCCCTTGGAGAAGGGAATGGCTACTCACTCCAGTGTTCTTGCATGGAGAATTCCATGGACAGAGGAGCCTGGCGGGCTACAGTCCATGGGATCACAGAGTCAGACACGATTGAGCAACTAACGCTTTCACACACACAAAGTGCAGTAAAAAAATCCACTTACAGTTAGCTTTTATATATATCTAAAAACAAATTCACTCTGAAATTCAAAAATATAAAATTCCTTCAACACACTCGAGATCATTATGAGTTTTAATATTCTGCACTTTTGGTTCACTTCAGAAAAATCAGAAAAAACAGTTCAGTAGAAGAGAAAAGAAGAATATTTATTGATAATCTCACCATACAGAAATAACCATGATGAGTGTTTCTTATCATTTTTTAGGACATTTTTAATGTAGAAATACAGTCATACCTTGNTTTAATATTCTGCACTTTTGGTTCACTTCAGAAAAATCAGAAAAAACAGTTTAGTAGAAGAGAAAAGAAGAATATTTATTGATAATCTCACCACACAGAAATAACCATGATGAGTGTTTATCATTTTTTAGGATATTTTTAATGTAGAAATACAGTCATACCTTGAAAAAATATACATACGTAACCTTTTTTTTAAGTGACCATTTTGCGTATTAAATATATATCTGCAACATCATTTTCAGTTTTTGTTGGATAATCTATTTTTCCAGATTCTTTCAGTTGCTAGGAACACAAAACATATACTGCCTCAGACCAAAAGAGGAGAAGTCTTAGGCAGGCTCTCTGTTGCCAAGATGGCTACCAGCCTTGCTGGAATAGTATCTTCTCAACTCCCAAGTCTAGCAGCAGTGGGGAAAAGCCGTGCCTCCCAGTGTTCTAGTCCGGGAGTTCACTCTTAACTAGACCAGCTTGGATCCAGCTGCTGAACGGGGGTGTAAGCCAGCAAAATCAAAGCCGTCTTAGCAGAATGAGGGAATGTGAATGCTGACAGAGGCAAAAACAGCCTCTGTCCACTACAGACATTTGCAGTTCTTTCCAGCGATTTGCCTTCATGAACTGGATACCCCAGGGACTATCCTTGACTATACATCTTTACAAACATGATTGTTTATTTCCTCAGGATAAGTAATTAAAAGAAAAATTACTGACTCTAATAAGAGTATAGCATAGATAGATAGATAAATAGTTAGATAGATAGATTTTTTTTTTTTTTGGCTGTTGTCTCGTGGCATGCGGATCTTTGTTCCCCAGCAAGGGATTAAACCCGCACCCCATGCAGTTTAAGCACAGAGTCTTAACCACTGGACTGCCAGAGAAGTCTCAAGCATGGCATATTTTTTTAGTGACTTTTATAACTTTTGCCAAATTGTCTTCCAGAAAATGCTGCCAACTAACCTATACTTTAGAAAACTGCCATTTAACCTATACTTTGGAAATTCTGTTGAAAGTTCTCTCACATTTTTTTCTTAAAGCTGAGACATATGACTTGAAAATATTGCCAGTCCAATTCTATGAAATGAAAGTATTTTGTACATTGAAAACAACTCAAATAAAAAATTTCCTACTATCATTACTGTTACTCCCAGGCCAACTTTTATCTTGTATTTATTTTGTATTTTGTATTTATCTTATATTTATTTTGTATTTATATTAATTACCCCTGAAAAGATAAAACATTTCATATATATATATCTATTGGTTTTGGGAGGCTTCCCATGTGTCACTAGTGGTAAAGGACCTGCCTACCAGTGCAGGAGATGTAACAGATGTATTCAANTTTATTTATCTTGTATTTTGTATTTATCTTGTATTTATTTTGTATTTATATTAATTACCCCTGAAAAGATAAAAACATTTCATATACATATATCTATTGGTTTTGGGGGGCTTCCCAGGTGTCACTAGTGGTAAAGGACCTGCCTACCAGTGCAGGAGATGTAAGAGATGCATTCAACCCCTGGGAAGATCCCTTGGAGCAGGGCATGGCAATCCACTCCAGTATTCTTGCCTGCCAGGCTACAGTCCATAGGGTCGCACAGAGTTGGACAGTCGACTGAAGTGACTTAGCACTCATACACATTGGTATTTTTATTTTGTAAATCTTCAGCTAATGCCCTTAAGCATTTATCCATTAGAATATTGTTTCATTCATTTGACTTCCTCAGTGGCTCAGTGGTAAAGAACCCACCTGCCAATACAGGAGATGTGGGTTCGATCCCTGAGTTAGGGATCTTGCCCTGGAGAAGGAAATGTCAACCCAATCCAGTATTCTTACCTGGAAAACCCCATGGACAGAGGAGCCAGGTGGGCTACAGTCCATGGGATCGTAAAATGGGTCAGACATAACTGAGCATGTTCATTCATTTATAAAAATTGTTTATTCACCTAATTCTTACGTCACCCTAATCCTTGTCCTGTAAGTTGCAAATGCTTTACCAGTTTGTCATTTACCTGTTAACTTGGTTGTTGTAGCTTTTGTTTAGTCACTAAGTCAATTTCCCAGGCAAGAATACTGGACTGGGTTGTCATTTCCTTCTCCAGGAGGTCTTCCCCACCCAGGGATCAGACCTGCGTCTCTTACATCTGCCGCATTGGCAGGCAGATTCGTTACCACTAGTGCCACTGGGAAGCCCTTAACTTGGTTAGGAGCTGATATAAGTTTTGACTGTATCATATTAGAGGTCTGATTTGCTGCCCAAATTTAAAGCCTAATTCCAATTCCACTACTTTGTTTTTTGTCTTTGGGCAAGTTCTATAATCCCACCTCTACCTAAGTTTCTTTTTTGGGAAGTGGAGATCATAATAGTATCAATTTCACAGAATTGTTGTAAGGGATTAAATCAAATAATGCATCTGAATAACTGAGGTCAGTATCTGGCATATAGTAATCAATTTTAGATATGATAATTTTTGTTTCTATTGTGTACAGAAGATTCACATTTTATGTAACTGAATCTAGCAGTCTTTCTTTTAAGCCTTCAATAAATGTCTAAGCTTCAGGAAAGAAAGGGTAGAAGAGAACTGTCCACAGCTTTCTGTTTTCCAAAGCACAGGTTAAGTGGCAAGAATTTACTTTGTATAATTGCTAATCTGTACAGGCTTAGAGAAAAGCAATCTGTCTAGTAATTAATGGTACTGAATTATACACTTAAACATAATTAAAATTGTAAATTTTATATTAAAATATTTTGTATAATTTTAAAAATTAATGAAGTAATATTCTAAAACCCATTGAATTGCATTTCTAAGTGAGTGAATTATATGGTATGTGACTTTATATTTTTCAGTAATACTACTTTCTAAAAGCCTAGTTGGAAAAGTAATGTCCACTTAAAGTATAGTTAATTTCCATTCTCTTTCCAAATGAAGGCACTATGATGATAAGAATTGCTTTAGATTTTGATATATTTACTGAGCACCTATTATAGGCCAAGCACTGTGCCAGGTCCTGGGGATTCATTGGAGACCAAAACAGTCATAGAGATTATTAGTGAAGGTATGGGGCCACATGTTTAAAAAGTTCATCCAAGTGAATGTTTAATTACAAATTCAAGACGTGCTTCATGGAAAACTGAAGATTACTGTATAATTGGGAAATAATTTAGACTAGGGTTTTGGAAATGCATCTTTGAGGAAATCAAGCTAAGACTTTAAGGAAGAACAGGACTTATCCAGGAGAATTTCCCAATAAATTCCATGAACACATTGTTAATGAACAGCCTATAGTGACAGTACATTTTAGGGAAACAGCAACAACAAAACCAAACACCCTACCAGTTCTCTTAACAAGACATTTAAGCCTGCCCAGTTCTCTGCTAAATGCTGAGATGCAGTAAATGCTTCTCAGACTTTGTTATTTGTTGTTCTAGTTGCTAGTGGTGTCCGACTCTTTTGCAGCCCCCTGGACTGTAGCCTGCCAGGCTCCCCTGCCATGGAATTTTCCAGGCAAGAATGCTGGAGTGGGTTGCCATTTCCTTCTCGAGGGGATCTTCCCAACCCAGGGATTGAACCCACGTCTCTTGCATCGGCAGGCGAGTTCTTCAGTGCTGAGACACCTGGGAAGCCCTCTGGGACTTTTCTGTGCCTATCAGTTTGCCCGAGGGTCATCTAGAATGCAGATTCTCATTCAGCAGGCCCTGGCCAGGCCTGAGACTCAGATGTTGCCCATGCTGATTGGAAGAGCACCACACTTACCTAAGGAAAACAGACATCTGAGTTAAACAGATGTAGCCGCTTCCTTGAATTATTTTATGAACTCTTTATTTTCAGTTCAAGCAAGTTTGCTGCTGTTGGATTTCATAGAGCTCTGACTGAAGAATTGAGTGCCTTAGGAAGAACTGGAGTCAAAACAACATGTCTCTGCCCTAATTTCATAAACACTGGCTTCATCAAAAACCCAAGTACCAGGTAAGTTGAGGCAAAAAAATGGAGACAGAAGGATTGGTGGTTGCTATGAATATCAACCATTCTATAGGTTTTCCTAAGTATTTTAATCCTTAAAACATCTCATATTCGAGGCCCTTAGCGCATCTCAGTTTCAGCTTCTGGAGACTATGGGAATATATAGAGAAAGAGAGAGAATGTATATAAACAGATATGAATGACACCGTGAAGTTGCTTAGCCTTCCTTTTTTCTTCGCTTAGGTGGTGGTTCTCAGACTTCAGTACTTACACCTTTCTCTAGAAGTACTGGGAACCATGCAGGGGTCCCACCCCCAGAGTTGTGCATTTCTTCATTTTGGTCGGGAGAGAGTAATGGTGGGGAAGGAAGCCTGGAACTCTGTATATTTAACAAGCATCATAATTAGTTCTTTTTTATTTAAAAAACTATTTATGCATTTATTTGGCTGCACTAGATCTTTCTTGTGGCACGTGGGATCTTCCTCCTTTGTTGTATCATATGAACTCTTAGCTGTAGGACTGAGTTTGCTGATCTGGGATTGAACCCAGGCCCCCTGCACTGGGAATTCAGAGTCTTAGCCACTGGACCTCTAAGAAAGTCCCACATCATAAGTAATTCTGATAGAGGTGACTGGTACCAGTGTAAAAAGAAAAAAAGCTTTCCTTTGGTGATCTAGAGATCATCCGTCAAATCAGTCCAGTTCAGTTCGGTTGCTCAGTCGTGTCTGATTCTTTGCAACCCCATGGACCGCAGCACACCAAACCTCCCTGTCCATCACCAACTCCTGGAGTTTACCCAGACTCGCGACCATTGAGTCGGTGATGCCATCCAACTATCTTATCCTCTGTCATCCCTTCTCCTCCTGCCTTCAGTCTTTCCCAGCATCAGGGTCTTTTCCAATGAGTCAGCTTTTCACATCAGGTGGCCAAAGTATTGGAATTTCGGCTTCAACATCAGTCCTTCCAATGAACACTCAGGACTGATCTCCTTTAGGATGGACTGGTTGGATCTCCTTGCAGTCCAGGGAGGCTCAAGNTCGGAAATGCATCTTTGAGGAAGTCAAGCTAAGACTTTAAGGAAGAACAGGACTTATCCAGGAGAATTTCCCAATAAATTCCATGAACACATTGTAGTAAATAATGAACAGCCTATAGTGACAGTACATTTTAGGGAAACAGCAACAACAAAACCGAACACCCTACCAGTTCTCTTAACAAGACATTTAAGCCTGCCCAGTTCTCTGCTAAATGCTGAGATGCAGTAAATGCTTCTCAGACTTTGTTATTTGTTGTTCTAGTTGCTAGTGGTGTCCGACTCTTTTGCAGCCCCCTGGACTGTAGCCTGCCAGGCTCCCCTGCCATGGAATTTTCCAGGCAAGAATGCTGGAGTGGGTTGCCATTTCCTTCTCGAGGGGATCTTCCCAACCCAGGGATTGAACCCACGTCTCTTGCATCGGCAGGCGAGTTCTTCAGTGCTGAGACACCTGGGAAGCCCTCTGGGACTTTTCTGTGCCTATCAGTTTGCCCGAGGGTCATCTAGAATGCAGATTCTCATTCAGCAGGCCCTGGCCAGGCCTGAGACTCAGATGTTGCCCATGCTGATTGGAAGAGCACCACACTTACCTAAGGAAAACAGACATCTGAGTTAAACAGATGTAGCCGCTTCCTTGAATTATTTTATGAACTCTTTATTTTCAGTTCAAGCAAGTTTGCTGCTGTTGGATTTCATAGAGCTCTGACTGAAGAATTGAGTGCCTTAGGAAGAACTGGAGTCAAAACAACATGTCTCTGCCCTAATTTCATAAACACTGGCTTCATCAAAAACCCAAGTACCAGGTAAGTTGAGGCAAAAAAATGGAGACAGAAGGATTGGTGGTTGCTATGAATATCAACCATTCTATAGGTTTTCCTAAGTATTTTAATCCTTAAAACATCTCATATTCGAGGCCCTTAGCGCATCTCAGTTTCAGCTTCTGGAGACTATGGGAATATATAGAGAAAGAGAGAGAATGTATATAAACAGATATGAATGACACCGTGAAGTTGCTTAGCCTTCCTTTTTTCTTCGCTTAGGTGGTGGTTCTCAGACTTCAGTACTTACACCTTTCTCTAGAAGTACTGGGAACCATGCAGGGGTCCCACCCCCAGAGTTGTGCATTTCTTCATTTTGGTCGGGAGAGAGTAATGGTGGGGAAGGAAGCCTGGAACTCTGTATATTTAACAAGCATCATAATTAGTTCTTTTTTATTTAAAAAACTATTTATGCATTTATTTGGCTGCACTAGATCTTTCTTGTGGCACGTGGGATCTTCCTCCTTTGTTGTATCATATGAACTCTTAGCTGTAGGACTGAGTTTGCTGATCTGGGATTGAACCCAGGCCCCCTGCACTGGGAATTCAGAGTCTTAGCCACTGGACCTCTAAGAAAGTCCCACATCATAAGTAATTCTGATAGAGGTGACTGGTACCAGTGTAAAAAGAAAAAAAGCTTTCCTTTGGTGATCTAGAGATCATCCGTCAAATCAGTCCAGTTCAGTTCGGTTGCTCAGTCGTGTCTGATTCTTTGCAACCCCATGGACCGCAGCACACCAAACCTCCCTGTCCATCACCAACTCCTGGAGTTTACCCAGACTCGCGACCATTGAGTCGGTGATGCCATCCAACTATCTTATCCTCTGTCATCCCTTCTCCTCCTGCCTTCAGTCTTTCCCAGCATCAGGGTCTTTTCCAATGAGTCAGCTTTTCACATCAGGTGGCCAAAGTATTGGAATTTCGGCTTCAACATCAGTCCTTCCAATGAACACTCAGGACTGATCTCCTTTAGGATGGACTGGTTGGATCTCCTTGCAGTCCAGGGAGGCTCAAGTATCTTCTCCAACACCATAGTTCAAAAGCATCAATTCTGCGCTCAGCTTTCTTTATAGTCCAACTCTCACATCCATACATGACTACAGGAAAAACCATAGCCTTGACTAGATGGACCTTTGTTGACAAAATAATATCTCTGCTTTTTAATATGTTGTCTAAGTTGGTCATAACTTTTCTTCCAAGGAGTAAGCATCTTTTAATTTCATGGCTGCAGTCACCATCTGCAGTGTTTTTCAAGCCCCCTAAAATAAAGTCTGCCACTGTNTATCTCTGCTTTTTAATATGTTGTCTAAGTTGGTCATAACTTTTCTTCCAAGGAGTAAGCATCTTTTAATTTCATGGCTGCAGTCACCATCTGCAGTGTTTTTCAAGCCCCCTAAAATAAAGTCTGCCACTGTTTCCACTGTTTCCCCATCTATTTGCCATGAACTGATGGAACCAGATGCCATAATCTTTGTTTTCTAAATGTTGAGTTTTAAGCCAGCTTTTTCACTCTCCTCTTTCATTTTCATCAAGAGGCTCTTTAGTTCTTCTTTGCTTTCTGCCATAAGGNATTTGCAGTTTAGTAAGACCCATAGGTGATCTGTATGCATATTCAAATATGAGAAGCATTTCTTTGGAGCAGTAGCTTTCAACTTTGGTGCCATTGGATTCACGGGGGACTTTTAAAAAAATGCCGACACCTGACACCTGCTCCCAAGATTCTGATCTAAATGGTCTATAGTGTGGCCTCGTCTCTGAGAGATACAGCCTTCCAGCGATTCCAGTGTACAGCCAAGACTGGAAACTGCTGGTTTAAAGAATGTCTCATAACACATTACCCGTTACTTTTCTGGGAAGGTTGTGTGCCAATGAGGCTGCTTAAGGGGAAACAGAAGAGATGACTTAGGTCAGAGGGGGAAAAAAGCTTCTTGCTGCTTGTCCCTAGAGTCAGGCTTTTATGACATAGATCACTTGGGAAGTCAGTTTAAAAAATAGATACCTGGATCTTACCTCTACAGATTTTAAGATGTTTGAGCTGGGATCCAGAAATCTCTTATTTCAACAGGCAGTTGTTGCAGGCATTTGGTTCAAAGATCATACACTGAGAGTTAGACATAGAGTCAAAAAAAAAAAAAACAACCCCCAAGAGATCAAAAGCGCAAGTGGCTTGTGTCAAGCTTTTTAAGCCCCTTCTGCTAGGAACTATGGTTGAAACTACCCTAAAGTTTAGGTGGTAAAGCTCCAGGGTCTTCTTGGTAAATAAATGAGTTAAAACCTGTGAAGTGTTTCACAATCACTTGTATTATGTAAGTGCTCAGTGATCAGTCCTTGAGAATGTATGTAACTCTCTGAGAGAAGGAATTTGCCTGGTTTTCATCACTGTATTCTCACACTTCGAAAAGTTAATGGACACGTTTGTTGTTGTTTAACCACTAAGTCGTGTCTGACTCTTTTGAGACCCTATGGACTGTAGCCCTCCAGGCTCCTCTGTCCATGGAATTTCCCAGGCAAGAATACTGGAGTGGGTTGCTGTTTCCTACTCCAAGGATCTTCCCAACCCAGAGATTGATCTCGAGTCTCCTGTGTCTCCTGCATTGGCAGATGGATTTTTGACCACTGAGCCACCAGAATTAGCTAGACAGGTTGTCACATAGGAGGCATCAAAATGTCTGTTTGTTGATTAAATAAATAAAGATTACCTAGACCATTAGCATAGAGATTCAGTTTGTGTCCTAGAGTGAGATGAAGCTGTGTTTTTATAATTTGCTCGCTGCATGAACATGGATGAGTTATCTATTTTGAAGCTCAGTTTCATCCATCATATGGAGAAAAAACTGCAGGGCTGTGAGGAATAAACAGAATAATGCAGTTAAAATATCTAGTATATGATAAAAATAATACGTTTTTATATATTGATGCTACTGTCATTGTGATTATCACTACTATTAATATTCCTCTGATTTTCCTCTGACTGTGAATGTTTGGTGCTCAATTTTCAAACCTTACCTTAATTCCATCTAAGCAGACATCTGTATATAGTTACACTGACTTACACATTCTGTTTAGTTTCTCTCAGACTCATTGGAATGTGACAAGTTCCTCAGTATTCTTAAGTGTAGGGTAGGGAGAAAAAAATTAAACCTACTATGTGTCCATCACTGTTTAAAGCACTTTATATTTTTTAAATTTATTTATTTTTAATTGAAGGATAATTGCTTGACAGTATTGTGTTGGTTTCTGCCATACACCAACATGAGCCAGCATTTTATGTTAACACATCAATTCTTCACAAGAACGCTGTGGCATAGGTGCTAATTCCTTCCTTTACATGGAAGGAATTTAAGCTCTTCTGTTAAATAACTTGTTCAGTACTATGTTCAAAACCAAGTACATTGTCTGCATTTTCTTTTGGCAATTCTGCTTCTTTGGTATCTTAATGGAACATTTTAATAGTTTCTAAATTACAAAATATAAAATTAGTTCCTGTTCTTACTTCCTTTCCAATGTCAGTTTTCTTTTTTTAAGAGCCTTTAGCATCTGAACTATTCAGTTCTATACACCTTGTCTTTTAGGTATTTTAAAAAATATTCAAGTATATTTATTTTGAAGGCTAAATCTTTCAAGTCACTCTTACCATAAAGAAGCCTAAACCTCTTCTCTTTTCCTTTTCAAAAGGAATTGGATTTCTTTGGAAAGAACACATAATAGTGATCCAGAGTTAATGTTCTTAATCTTATTTAACATGGACCTGAAATATGATAAATATAAGTATTGTGTTTTTTTAATATAAGTATTCTTAAAGATATTTTACAAATGTACTTAATATTAATTTCCTAATTATTCTTATGTATCTTTCTTTTAGGGTCCTTCCTGAGCGTTTCCAGGCAGTTTTAAGACGAAAGATTGATATTAGGTTTGATGCAGTTATTGGATATAAAATGAGAGGAAAATAAGTGCTTAAGCTTCTTAAAAACTGATTTACCAGGTTTAGGTTGATTTCATCTAATTTTAGTCAGAATGTTAATGTTTTTTAAAGTATCTGCTTTTCCTAATTAACTTTTTTTCTTTCAAAATCACCTTTTGAGGCTCTGTCAGGTCCTGATTTCATATAACACAGAGAAATATATTAGGAACTGATTTTGTGGGGAAATGGAGAAAAAGAGAAACAGTTTTATAATAATTTCTAAGATTGTGTGACTCGTTGAAGGCTTTGCAAGGTATGTAATGTGAATATATTTTTATTTTCATTCAACTTTTATATAGTTCATATTCCTTTTTCTATTCTACATAAGAAACAGAAATCTCAAGCTCGCTAAATGTAATGAAGGACTGTATCTAATGGCATTTCATCTGTCTCTTATACACATCTTGATGTGTATAAGAGACAGNATTTTCATTCAACTTTTATATAGTTCATATTCCTTTTTCTATTCTACATAAGAAACAGAAATCTCAAGCTCGCTAAATGTAATGAAGGACTGTATCTAATGGCATTTCATAGTGAGTTTCATGTGATGTAAGAAATACTGCCCGAACATTTCATCCTAACCTTACTTACTCTGTTTTCTGAGAAATACCTCATATTCCCATGTCAAACATTTCAGCACAGGGAAAATGGAGATAAATATGTGTTGTAAGTATAAAAGCATCATTGGAATTTGAGACAAAGAATTGGGAAAATGTACCCATAAATGGCAGCAATAATAAATGAATTGAACTCAGCTTTTGGTGTTTCTGTCTTTTTATTTTGAGCAGAATACAGCTTAACCTTCGAATGAAAGGAAAATGGATTATGTAATCACCATTTTTTATTTATTTTGTTCTCTTTTTAGTATCTAGAAATTTGTTTAAGGAAAGTTGGAGTGGGTTGCCATTTCCTTCTCCACTAACACACGCATACTGTAGGTTCTATTACATATAAGGGAATTTCAACTGAGGTATCATTTCTACAATAAATTTCTCCCTCTTTCTCATCAACTAACTTCTTCGATACAAAGAATCAAAACACAATTACGGTTAAACTATATTCTGTATTTAACTGATATAAATACATACCTGAATAAAAAATGCCTGCTTTCCAAAAACATTATATTTGAATATTGTAACTTAGGGTCCTCTCCATACTTCAGCTATATTACAATATCTATCAATCAACAGAATTTATATATTTAATGAGATCCCATCATGTTAACAGAGAAAGACACTAGAAGGTGGAGAGTCTTTAACTCATTTTGAAATAGATTGTTTATTTTTTTGATTACTTGTTCCAGGTTGCCAAGCAGCAATTTTCAGCAGACTAGGAGAAAGCCTTTACTGAAGTTTCAGTAAAAGAACTGAGGCCCAAAATGTACTAAGTTTCCACTTTCATAATAAAGATGCTTTGGCTTTTAACACAATTGTATGAAATTAACCCTTGGAGGAGTTTTGGCATTGACCATTATGAGAAATAAGTACTACTTGTCTCTTTTGTGGGGTACTTCTTGGATATTATGCTGACAGAATAGTAATCAGTCAAGTACTATTTGTCTCTTTTGTGGGGTACTTCTTGGATATTATGCTGACAGAATGGTAATCAGTCCCTTTTATTGAATGCTAGCTACATCCTAGGCACACTTTGCCATTTAATCCCCCAACAATCCTGTGTCATAGGCAGTAGTGAGGAGGTTTCCAGGAGAACCTCAGAGGCTGGAAGGTGAAGGAATGTGGCAGGTGTTCTGAATGTTGTTCCCTGAGCATTTTTATTTGAAAAGCTTGCTTTGGTTCACCAACATCAGGCAATTACTGCTGTGACTCTAAGTCTGAAAACTTTTCTCTGTTATTTGAATGAAGTTAGTCCTAACTCTGATGGCCTCCCTGGTGGCTTAGTGGTAAAGAATCCACCTGCCAATGCAGGAGACATAAGAGATGCAGGTTCAGCCCCTGGGTCAGGAAGATCACCTGGAGAAGGAACGTTGGAGTGGGTTGCCATTTCCTTCTCCAGTAACTAATAGTAACCCACTCCAGTATTCTTGCCTGAGAAATCCCACAGAGGAGTCTGATGGGCGACAGTCCATGGGATCGCAGAGTCAGATATGACTGAAGCTACTAAAAAGCAGCAGCCCTAACTAACTCTGAATCTACTCTGCCAGGGTCCAGCCCCCACAGGATCCAGGGGAACCTGAAGGAGAAACGGCATCAGCGAATGATTTAGAGAGAGATAAGGAAAGAATGTTGTAGATAAGAAAATAGAGGAGAGAAAGAGGCTGATATTCCTTGGTTTACACAGAAAGCTAATAAAGTCTTAGAAGCTCAGGCAGGAAAGTGAATGTAGAGAGCCTCTGTGTTCCAAGGGATCAGCCTGAAAACTAGAGGGAGGGAGAGGGAAAGAGAAAAAGAGGAAAAAAAAAAAAAACACACACATACAGGGTGACCAAGCTTTTTGGTGAGCGAGGCCCATTATTTTATTTTCAAAAGGGACTTTTATACCTTAACTTGTACATAGAGGGAAATGAAAGATGCAAAGTCATACAGAGTCAGCCCAAACATTACATCTGTTCTGTCTTTACCAAGACCAGGATTTTTTTCTGCATACCCTTCCCATAAACAATATTGTGTACATTATCTTTTGGCCTTGGAGGCCTGTGAACATTTTATGACCCTCTTTTGATAAAGGTTGCTCAACCAGAAAACTTATTTTCCCTTGAAATGTTTTTTCTTTATATTTCTAATCTATGTCAGCCTCAGAAAATGTTAAAGAGTTACATTTCTCACAGAGCAAAGGTACAGTGAGTTATAAGAAAGAAACAACCGATTAGCTCAAAGTTCTGATGGGGTTAATTTCAAGGCTACACTTGTTTTTCTTACATTCCAACTATATTAACTAATACACTCCCAGGTGCACAGTGGATAAGAGATATGGGAACACAGCAACAAGCATTGGCCCAATAATGAAATCCTACACCAGCACTGCTCTAATAACTTTTAACTCTTTAAAAGGCTCTATATTTTAGGCTTCCTGTGCCTCTCACAGTTGGGAGGCTGTGAACAATCATATGCATAGCTGCAAGAGTCTGGATAAACCTGCCAAGCAAGCTAGAATGCTAACAGAGGGGGTTTGAATTGAAATATTCCTCTCATGTCCAGGAGACTTGTTAGCTAGAGCCCTAAGTTGATTTTCTCCAGAGAAAGGTGGTCAGGAATAGCCCCCTGCGTGTCAGAAGAGTTGGTGAAAGGCACAAAATAGTAAGACAGACAGATTCTGGTTTGGGGGTAGATGCTCGAGCTGGTCTAGGGAGCCCCTCAAGTCCTGAAGCCTTGCTTAACGGTTCTCTTCCACGTGACCTTGTCATGGGTGGGATGGCCCGTGCTGGCTCCCAGCACTACTCCTCAACAGTTTAATGGGAAAATCCATTTNTCAGCTCCTGGTCTTGTTTTTGTTGACTGTATACAGCTTCTCCATCTTTGGCTGCATTGAATATAATCAATCTGATTTCAGTGTTGACCATCTGGTGGTGTCCATGTGTACAGTCTTCTCTTGTGTTGTTGGAAGAGGGTGTTTGCTATGACCAGTGCATTTTCTTGGCAAAACTCTATGATGTGTAGTTCAATCTGCTATAACAGACTGCCATACACTGAGAGTGAGAGTCGCTCAGTCATGTCCAACTCTTAGTGACGCAATGGACTATACGGTCCATGGAGTGGGTAGCCTTTCCCTCCTCCAGGGGATCTTCCCAATCCAGGGGTTGAACCCAGGTCTCCCACACTGCAGGCAGAGTCTTTTTCAGCTGAGCCACCAGGAAAGGCCAGGAATACTGGAGTGGGTAGCCTATTTCTTCTCCAGCAGATCTTCCTGACCCAGGAATCAAACTGGGGTCTCCTGAATTGCAGGCAGATTCTTCACCAACTGAGCTATCAGGGAAGCCCACCACAGACTGGGTGGCTTATAAATAACAGGAAATTATTATCTTCCAATAGTTAAAAAAAAAAATCCACCTGCCAGAGATGTGGATTCAATCCCTGGGTCAGGAAGATCCCCTTGAGGAGGAAATAACAACCCACTCCAGTATTCTTGCCTGGAGAATCCCATGGATAGAGGAGCCTGGTGGGCTACAGTCTATGGGGTCGCAAAGAGTCGGACACAACTGAAGCAGCTAAGTATGCATGCGCATTCTTCACAGTTCTAGAACCTGGAAGTCCGAGATCAAGACACCAGCAGATTAGGTGTCTGGTGAGAGCCTGCTTCCTGGTTCTCAGCCAGCCATCCTGCCTGCCTTCCCTGTGTCCTCACAGGACAGAAGGGGAAGGGGAGCTCTCTGAAGTCTCTTTTGTGAGACACAAATCCCCTTCATGAGGCCTTTACCTTCCTGACTTAATCACCTCCCCAAGACCCCAAGATGTGGTGTGAACTCTTTTGTGCTATGATTCCTATTCATCTTGTGTGAAACTCATAGGATTTAAGCTTTGTTAGGTAGTTCAAAATGGAGTCACAATGGCCAATGTCAACTTCAATGATAATTGTTTTGAAATGTCTGGTATAGATCTGCAAATGTCTTAGAGGGATAACTTGAGTGTTGTTTTATTTTTCTTATCTATTTATTTATTTATTTGGCTGCACCATGTCTTAGTTGTGGGGTGCAGAATTTTTTTAGTTGCAGTATGTGGGATCTAGTTCCCTGACCAGGAATCGAGCCCAGGCCGCAGGCCCTGGACTGTAGAGCCTTAGCCACTGAACCACCAGGGAAGTCCTAAGTGTTACTTTAAATAAGCAAACCGTTGAGCAGTGTCTATGGAAAGGCTTCACTGAAACAGAAGGAGTAACTGACAGACACAAAACCCCACGTGGTGTAACCATGACACCCCACTGGCAGACTCCTGTAAATAGCCCACTGAGGGATTTCCCTAGNTATTTGGCTGCACCATGTCTTAGTTGTGGGGTGCAGAATTTTTTTAGATGCAGTATGTGGGATCTAGTTCCCTGACCAGGAATCGAGCCCAGGCCCCAGGCCCTGGACTGTAGAGCCTTAGCCACTGAACCACCAGGGACGTCCTAAGTGTTACTTTAAACAAGCAAACCGTTGAGCAGTATCTATGGAAAGGCTTCACTGAGACAGAAGGAGTAACTGATAGACACAAAACCCCACGTGGTGTAACCATGACACCCCACTGGCAGACTCCTGTAAATAGCCCACTGAGGGATTTCCCTAGTGGTCCAGTGGTTAAGACTCTCCTCTCCCAATGCAGGGAACATGGGTTCAATCCCTGCTTAGGGAACTGAGATCCTACATGCTTCATGGCCAAAAAATAAGCCCGCTGAGACAAGCAACTGAAGGCTCTTTACCAGGGAACCCAACTCCCCCTGCTAAGAGCTGTTCTAGACAAACAGCTGCTGGAGGCTCCAACGGAGGCAAGGGGAGCTGCCTGTTCACAACCTGTCATGGGATCAGAGACCACCGCTCGTGCTGGATGACTCCTCCCCAGATTTCTTCTAGGAGTAACTCTTAACCCCCTTTCCTATTTTCCCTACTTTGACTAACCTACTGAGGCAGAAATTGTTAGGTAGTCAGTGTAGGGTTGAGGGCCTCGGTTCTTTTCCTAATTTCAACTTTAATTTCAACTTGTTCTCTTACATAACATTTTGCTCCATTAGCCCAAAGCTATATTTGTTGTTCCAGTTTCTAGGCATTCAGAGGAATGCCTCTCTAGTCTGGAGGTGAAAAAACGTTCAGACCCAGGATAAGACAATCATTAACTCTCCAGTTTATCAAGGAGAAGAACTCCAGGTGGACCATTAACTCTTAAACATTCATCTGGTCCCTAAATAACGGTTTGGGGTCTTGAGAAAGGGTCAAGGGATGGCATCGTAATGTGGGGGAAACTGAGAAACTGAGAACCAAAAGGAAGCCATAAAAATGACAAACTGGACATTGCAACAAACTGGTCAGAAACTACACGCCTCCGGCCCGAAGCCAACCAAAAACAAACAGATCAATTCTAACAACGATGTAAGCTGCTGTTATTCCTGCCTTTGGGGACTCTTTGCCCCTTCTCAGTATCTGTGCTGAGCGCTTTGTATCTCTGTCTTCTAAAATGAAACTTTGCTTATGTGAGGGAATGCAGGTTTACGGAGTTCATTCCTCAGCTCTGGGAGCAGAACTCAGTTTCCTGTTTCACTATTGTGTGCAACACTTAAGTGATTTGTGAATTGAATATTGGTTACATTTTGAATAGTTCCAATCCCATGATTTGTCCCTGGCCTTATTGCTGGACCCTGAGATAAACACCCCACTTCCAAATACCATCACATTGGAGATTAGATTGCAACTTGTGAACCTCAGAGGAACATGTACAGTCTACAGCACAGAGAAAGCTAGCTTTGCTTTCAAAGTCTTGTAACAGATGTAGTGAAGCCCATCCACATAATCAGGAACAGTTTCCTTTTGTTTAAAGCCTACTGATTGTAGATGTTAACCACATCTACAAAATACCTTCACAGCAACACCTAGATCAGTGTTTTATTGAACAATGAAACTGTAGTCTAACCATGTTGACCTAGAGAACTAACCATCACATTACCCTCACCCTCTTGCAATTCATTCCAGCCACACTGGTCCGTTGATGGTTCTCAACCCATGAGACATGTTCCCATTACAAGCCCTTTGAACGTGACTCTTTTCTCTCCAGAATCTCTTCTTCCAGATTCTCACACAGCTAGCTCCCTGCTTCCTTTCAGTCTTTTCCCTTAGGTCTTTTCAGAATTTCTCATGCCATACCTAAGTCTGCAACCCTGCCTACACATATTGCCATTTCTCTTTCTTTTCTCTGATTTTCTCCTTGACATTTATCATTATGCCCGTGCTACATATGTTGCTTATTTATGTCCTTTAAAAAAATTATTTATTTATTTGACTGTGCCAGGTTTTAGGTGTATCGTGTGGGATCTTCAGTCTTCATTGGGGTATCTAGTTCCCTGACCAAGCATCAAACCCGGGCCCCCTGCATCTGGGAGTGTGGAGTCTTGGCCACTGGACCACATGGGAAATCATATTTACGCTCTTTATTGTCAACATTGCCTCTAGACCATAAGCTTCCCAAGGGAAGTGATTTGTTTTTATGTATTTTATTCACTGCTTTACTCCCACCAATGCCTAAAATAGCTCGTAAAATATACCAAGTATTTCATGTATACTTATTAAATAAATGCATATTTCTTCCATTAGTCTACCTCCTACATATCTCCTTTGCTGGCACCCTCCTTCAGACCACCATCGTTTCTGGCCTGGATTACTGAAAAGCCTCCTACCTGGTCTCCCTCCATCTCATCTTGTCCTTCCTTCCAATCCTTTTTCCAGCCTGCAACATTTCTAAATCTGATGATGGCAGTCTCCTGCTAAAGCCTTCACTGTTGCTAAGACTTTGAGAGACTGAGCCTTTGCTCTATCTCTATCTTCTCTTTACCCCACACTCTGTGCTCCAAGGCAGAACTTCTTCTTCCTGGAATGTGCATGATCTCTCCCCTCCTGGTTCCTGCACACATGGTTTCCTATATCTGGATTATTCATCATCCAGCTAACCCCTGCTCACCATTTATGGGTCACCTTTCACCCCCATCTTCAGGACTGAATGATTTGCCCTTGGGCTCACTTAGCTCCTTATATTAAGGACCGTCACAGCCCTTTGTATCAATACTGAGTGGTACAGTAAAAGCACAAAACATTTTCATACTCCCAAGGAAATGGGTAGCCAGGAAACAGAGGCAATCTGTTTAACCTAACAGATATGAAAGACAGGATGGTAAACAGGGATGGGGTGGATAAAGAGTTCACTGAATATTTTTACAATGGAAGAAATCAAGTATTGTTGAAATCAAAAGAGACAGGCCCTGTAGGCTGGAAGAGTGGAATTAACAGGGAAAGAATAATGGGAGAAACAAGGAAAGATGGTATGTGTGCTAAGTCATGCTAAGTCACTTCACTCACGTTTGACTCTTTTTGACCCTGTGGACTATAGCTTGCCAGTCTCCTCTGTCCATGGGATTCTCCAGACAAGAATATTAGAGTGGGTTGCCATTTCCTCCTCCAGGGGATCTTCCAGACCCAGGGATCTAACCCACATCTCCTGCATTGGCAGGAGGGTTCTTCACCACCGAGCCACCTGGGAAAGATGATAGAGAGGCAAACTACAGTGATCAGGAGCATTTCTTTGTTGCTACAGGGAAAGAAGTAGGACTGATGTGTGGAGATGAAATGAGAGGTTTTATAAACCAAAAATATTCTGAGGCTGTATATTAGGTCTGAATTAGGGATTTGTTTGCAGCCTTAAGGTAAGTTTATATGATCTTTAAGACTACCTAATACTACTTTATCAATTTGGCAGTATACAGAATCCTCAATGATGAACTAATGAACACTTCCATAAAAAGAAAGAAAAGTGTTTATTTGAAGAGATTATATTCTTAAATTTCTACTAAGAAGATTACAATAGCTAGACTAAACAGAGGATTAAAATGATGTACACAGATTTCATAAGTTCACTTTATGGCTCCCAAAGAAATAATGGCTTTTAGTGTTAACTTTTCTTAGTCATTTATTTGGCTGCATTGGGCTTCTCTAGTTGTGACTCATGGGCTTAGTTGCCCTTTGGCATATGGGATCTTAGTTCTCCCACCAAGGATCAAAACAGCATCCCCTGATTCTTAATCACTTGACCACCAAGGAAGTCCCTGTTGACCTTTCTCTAGACCACAGTATATCACCTACCTGTCATCGATTACTGTATCATATCAACACTTCTGAGCTTTACACAGCACAAGTGAAATTCCTTAGCACCCACAGAATGGCTCTGCTCAGAAGGAAAAATCCAACCTGGATGATGCCTCTACCAATATGCTTTCCACATTCACCTTTCCTTCACTTTCTTTTGCTACGTAAATGCTATGATTAATATTAACGTCATTATAATCTGCCTTCCAAATTATAAATATACTAGTTATGTTATTCCATCTTTTCCCCTTTCTGGTTATTAATACTTGTGTAAAAATCATCACATATCTAAAATGGGAAGTCAGAGGGGTGGCTCTCAAGAGGGATATTCACTAAAGAAGAAAAAGAAAAAAAAGCAGACAAAATTCAGAAAAGGTTTCAGTTTAATAAGAATCTAATTGTTACAGATGGTGTTAGTTTACTTGAGAAAATTTTCCCCGAAACAACTCATCCTAAAATGTAATGTGAAGACAAATTAATGATAAACTTAGTGTGCTCTCATTCATATCAGTAAGAAAAAAAAAACTACTGTAAAATATGATCAGATTAAACTAAACATTTTCGCTGGTTATGAAAATTCCTTGAAATGAAGCCAATGATGTCCAAAACTTAAAAAAAAAAAAAAAAGAAGCAAGGGGTAGATTCTGTGTTTCTAGTATTGTTGAGAAAGTAGAACCCTTTCTTTGAGGAATATAAACATTCTGACTCAAGATAAGAAAAAATAAATAAAAGGCAGTTTTCCAAGTGATCTCAGACTGAATGAAATTTCTCGGCATCCAAACTATTTGAGCATAATGTGAACTAAGTAACATTAACAAAGTGATTTTCACTTCCTCAAATCTTCTTAATTTTTGGATAATACAAACACCCCAGTAGGTAAAAGAATCTAATATTATTATACATTTTTAATTTGCCTTTCAGAAGTATATTAATAGTATATAAATTTGCATGGTGTGAGTACGCTAAGTGAAGCATTGAATTTATAGACATTAAACCTGAAAACAGATTCCAGATGTTGTAGCCAGCATTAGGTTTGATTAAATCACTTATGTTGATATTTAAACATGACTCCATATAAACATCACTTCCCTGGTGCCTCAGATGATATAAGATCTGCCTGCAATGAGGGAGATACAGGTTCAATCCCTGGATCAGAAAGATCCCCTGGAGAAGGGACTGGGTACCCACTCCAGTATTCTTGCCTGGAGAGTTCCGTGGACAGAGAAGCCTAGAGGGCTATAGTCCATAGAGTCAGACAAAGACTGAGTCAGACAAAGAGTCAGACAAGACTGAGTGACTAACACTTTAACATTTTAAGCCAGCATGCAGACTGATAGAGTTAAGTTCTCTTTTATGAATACACTCAGGGTTAAAACTTAGAGTCAATTGTACTCTCTCCAATGCAATATAGTATAGCCTAGGTCAAGATGTCTGAACCTCAGAACTATGGACACTTTGGACTGGATAACTTTTTCCTTCAAAGCTCAGGGCTGACTGTGGATTGCATGTTTAGCAGCCTGCCTGGCCTTTAGCCACTCAAGGCCACTAGCATGCCTGGGTGAGACAACCAATAATGTCTCTGAGAGTCATGGCAAATTGTCTCCTTTGAGACAAAAGTATCCTTGGTTAGAACCATTTGGCTAGTTGGTTATAACTAGTTGGTTTAAGTTAAAAGTTGGGGCTCTGCAATCTGACTTCCTGAGTTTGAATCTAGTTCAACCCTCCTTTTTATAAAACTTTTATTTTACTTATTTTTTGAAAAATTATTTATGTATTTTTCTGGCTGCATGAAATCTTAGTTTCGGCATTTGGGATCTAGTTCCTTAACCAAGGATTGAACTCACACCCTCTGCATTGGGAAAGGGCAGAGTCTCAGCTACGGGACCGCCAGAGAAGTCCCCTAACTCAGCCTCTTACTGGTTATGTGATTTGGCAAGTTACTTCACTTTTCTTGCCATCCGTTTCTTTATCTATATAGTGCTCATTCTAACAGCATTGTGACCAAGTCTAAGCTTGCTCTGCTTGCCCCATGACAGGCCAATAAATCCGAGATGAGGTATGAGTCAACTGGAAAGCCAGTTGACTAAGAAAGTGGCAGTCTAGCACCACTTGGAAAATGACCATTTTCCAAGGGCCTGGATGCCAGGTTCTTTCATAGATCAGAGATGGGGGAGCAGGGCAGCGAGGTGAGGAAACAAAGGAAAAGGCCATATCATTCTTGCAAATATCTCCTAGAATGACAAGTCTCAGGCAGGGAGATATGCTAGTTTCACTTCCTTACAGCCCTTCACAGGTAAGCAGGGCCAGGCTATCTCCCTGTGAGCCAAACAAAGGCACCTAGCCCAAGGGTCAGGCGGAGGGGGCCAGACAGGGCTCCCTGAGGCAGGCCATTGTGTATGCCTATAATAACAAAACTATGACCAACCTAGACAGCATATTAAAAAGCAGAGACATTGCTGACAAAGGTCCATATAGTCAAAGTTATGGTTTTTCCAGTAGTCATGTGTGGATGTGAGAGTTGGACTATAAAAATGCTGACTGCCAAAGAATTGATGCTTTTGAACTGTGATGTTGGAGAAGACTCCTGAGAGTCCCTTGGACTGCAAGGAGATCCAACCAGTCCATCCAAAAGGAAATAAGTCCTGAATAGTCATTGGAAGGACTAATGCTGAAGCTGAAACTTCAATATTTTGGCCACCTGATGCAAAGAACTGACTCATTGGAAAAGACCCTGATGCTGGGCAAGATTGAAGGCAGGAGGAGAAGGTGACAACAAGGATGAGATGGTTGGATGGCATCACCGACTCAATGGACATGAGTTTGAGGAAGCTCCAGGAGATGGTGAAGGACAGGGAAGCCTGGCATGCTACAGTCCATGGGGTTGCAGAGAGTTGGACATGACTGAGCTACTGAACAACAGTGGGATTTCTAAACTATTTGATTATCCTACTCTATACCTACAATTTCCCTGGTGGCTCAGATGGTAAAGAATCTGCCTGCAACGCAGGAAACATGGGTTTTATTCCTGGGTCGGGAAGATTCCCTGGAGAAGGGAATGGCTACCCACTCCAGTATTCTTGCCTGGAGAACTCCATGGACAGAGAAGCCTAACAGGAGGCTACAGTCCCTGGTGTCAGAAAGGGTCAGATATGACTAAGTAACTAACACATACCTATTGGCTCCTCCTTACCTCTTAAGAAACTTTTTGTTTGTTTTTTTTATTAACAACATATCAGTCTTTTATTTATTTGACTGCACCAGGTCTTAGTCAACTATGAGGGCTACCCCATTTCCTCTAAGGGATTCTTACCCACAGTAAGTAGATATATTGGTTATCTAAATTAAATTTGCCCATATCCATCCATTTTAGTTCACTGATTCCTAAAATATCAGTGTTCACTCTTGCCAGCTCCTGTTTGACCCCATCCAATTTACCTTGATTCATGGATCTAACATTCCAAGTTCCTATGCAATATTGTTCTTTACAGCACCGGACTTTACTTTCGCCACCAGACACATCCACAACTGGGCTTTGTTTCTGCTTTGGCTCAGCCTCATCATTCCTTCTGGAGTTATTTCTCCACTCTTCTGTAGTGGCATATTGGGCACCTACGTCGGTAGGGAGTTCATCTTTCAGAGTCATATCTCTTTTGCCTTTTCATACTGTTCAGGGATGGCTCATAGTTTCATTGACTAGACAAGGCTGTGCTCCATGTGATCAGTTTGGTTAGTTTTCTGTGATTGTGTTTTTCATTCTGTCTGCCCTCTGATGGATAAGGATAAAAGGCTTATGGAAGCTTCTTGATGGGAGGGATTAGCTGTGGGGAAAACTGGGTCTTGCTCTTATGGGCAAGGCCATGCTCAGTAGATCTTTAATCCATTTTTCTACTGATGAGTGGGGCTGTGTTCCTTCCTGTAGGTTGACCTGAGGCCAAACTATGGTGGTGGAATGTGACCTCCTCCAAAAGGACTTATGCCAGCATGTCACCCCTCCCAGGACTGCTGCAGACAGTGTTCCTGACCCTGCAGCAGACCACTGTCGACACATGCCTCCACCAGAGACTCCTGAACACTCACAGGCAAGTGAGTTTTCAGTCTCTTGTGAGGTCACTGCTCTCTGGTTCACTCTCTTGTGAGGTCACTGCTCCTTTCTCCTGGGTCCTTGTGCACATGAGGTTTTGTTTGTGCTCTCAAAAGTCTGTTTCCCCAGTCCTGTGGAAGTTCTGTAATCAAATCCCACTGGCCTTCAAAGTCACATTCCCTGGGGATTCTCGGTCCTTTTGCCAGATCCCCAGGTTGGGAAATCTGTTGTGGGCCCTGGAACTTCTGTAACAGTATGAGAATTTTTTGGTTTAATTGTTTTCCAATTTGTAGGTTGAACAGCTTAAGTTGAATAGTTCTGTGAAGACCTACAAGACCTTCTAGAACTAACACCCCCCCCAAAAAAAATATCCTTTTCATCGTAGAGGACTGGAAAGCAAAAGTAGAAAGTCAAGAGATACAGGCAAATCAAGAGATACAGACAAATCAAGAGATACAGTCAAGAGATACAGGAGTCACAGGCAAATTTGGCCTTAGAGGACACAATGAAGCAGGGCAAAGGCTAACAGAGTTTTGCTAAGGCTAACACACTGGTCATAGCAAACACCCTCTTCCAACAACACAAAAGGGGACTCTACACATGGACATCACCAGACGGTCAACACTGAAATCAAATTGATTATATTCTTTGCAGCCAAAGATGGAGAAGCTCTATATTGCCGGGGTCTAGCCCCAGAGGATCCAGGGTAATTCGAAGGGGAGATGGAATCGGCATCCTAGGAAAAAGCTATTTGATTAGAAGTATAGAGATTATAAAAGAGTAGTGTAGTAGGAAAATTAGTGGAGAAAAAGATGCTGAATAACTTGGTTTACGTGGAATACCAATAAAACTACAAGGAGTTTGCACCACCTACATAGGCCACCGGNACCCTTTCTTTGAGGAATATAAACATTCTGACTCAAGATAAGAAAAAATAAATAAAAGGCAGTTTTCCAAGTGATCTCAGACTGAATGAAATTTCTCGGCATCCAAACTATTTGAGCATAATGTGAACTAAGTAACATTAACAAAGTGATTTTCACTTCCTCAAATCTTCTTAATTTTTGGATAATACAAACACCCCAGTAGGTAAAAGAATCTAATATTATTATACATTTTTAATTTGCCTTTCAGAAGTATATTAATAGTATATAAATTTGCATGGTGTGAGTACGCTAAGTGAAGCATTGAATTTATAGACATTAAACCTGAAAACAGATTCCAGATGTTGTAGCCAGCATTAGGTTTGATTAAATCACTTATGTTGATATTTAAACATGACTCCATATAAACATCACTTCCCTGGTGCCTCAGATGATATAAGATCTGCCTGCAATGAGGGAGATACAGGTTCAATCCCTGGATCAGAAAGATCCCCTGGAGAAGGGACTGGGTACCCACTCCAGTATTCTTGCCTGGAGAGTTCCGTGGACAGAGAAGCCTAGAGGGCTATAGTCCATAGAGTCAGACAAAGACTGAGTCAGACAAAGAGTCAGACAAGACTGAGTGACTAACACTTTAACATTTTAAGCCAGCATGCAGACTGATAGAGTTAAGTTCTCTTTTATGAATACACTCAGGGTTAAAACTTAGAGTCAATTGTACTCTCTCCAATGCAATATAGTATAGCCTAGGTCAAGATGTCTGAACCTCAGAACTATGGACACTTTGGACTGGATAACTTTTTCCTTCAAAGCTCAGGGCTGACTGTGGATTGCATGTTTAGCAGCCTGCCTGGCCTTTAGCCACTCAAGGCCACTAGCATGCCTGGGTGAGACAACCAATAATGTCTCTGAGAGTCATGGCAAATTGTCTCCTTTGAGACAAAAGTATCCTTGGTTAGAACCATTTGGCTAGTTGGTTATAACTAGTTGGTTTAAGTTAAAAGTTGGGGCTCTGCAAACTGACTTCCTGAGTTTGAATCTAGTTCAACCCTCCTTTTTATAAAACTTTTATTTTACTTATTTTTTGAAAAATTATTTATGTATTTTTCTGGCTGCATGAAATCTTAGTTTCGGCATTTGGGATCTAGTTCCTTAACCAAGGATTGAACTCACACCCTCTGCATTGGGAAAGGGCAGAGTCTCAGCTACGGGACCGCCAGAGAAGTCCCCTAACTCAGCCTCTTACTGGTTATGTGATTTGGCAAGTTACTTCACTTTTCTTGCCATCCGTTTCTTTATCTATATAGTGCTCATTCTAACAGCATTGTGACCAAGTCTAAGCTTGCTCTGCTTGCCCCATGACAGGCCAATAAATCCGAGATGAGGTATGAGTCAACTGGAAAGCCAGTTGACTAAGAAAGTGGCAGTCTAGCACCACTTGGAAAATGACCATTTTCCAAGGGCCTGGATGCCAGGTTCTTTTATAGATCAGAGATGGGGGAGCAGGGCAGCGAGGTGAGGAAACAAAGGAAAAGGCCATATCATTCTTGCAAATATCTCCTAGAATGACAAGTCTCAGGCAGGGAGATATGCTAGTTTCACTTCCTTACAGCCCTTCACAGGTAAGCAGGGCCAGGCTATCTCCCTGTGAGCCAAACAAAGGCACCTAGCCCAAGGGTCAGGCGGAGGGGGCCAGACAGGGCTCCCTGAGGCAGGCCATTGTGTATGCCTATAATAACAAAACTATGACCAACCTAGACAGCATATTAAAAAGCAGAGACATTGCTGACAAAGGTCCATATAGTCAAAGTTATGGTTTTTCCAGTAGTCATGTGTGGATGTGAGAGTTGGACTATAAAAATGCTGACTGCCAAAGAATTGATGCTTTTGAACTGTGATGTTGGAGAAGACTCCTGAGAGTCCCTTGGACTGCAAGGAGATCCAACCAGTCCATCCAAAAGGAAATAAGTCCTGAATAGTCATTGGAAGGACTAATGCTGAAGCTGAAACTTCAATATTTTGGCCACCTGATGCAAAGAACTGACTCATTGGAAAAGACCCTGATGCTGGGCAAGATTGAAGGCAGGAGGAGAAGGCGACAACAAGGATGAGATGGTTGGATGGCATCACCGACTCAATGGACATGAGTTTGAGGAAGCTCCCGGAGATGGTGAAGGACAGGGAAGCCTGGCATGCTACAGTCCATGGGGTTGCAGAGAGTTGGACATGACTGAGCTACTGAACAACAGTGGGATTTCTAAACTATTTGATTATCCTACTCTATACCTACAATTTCCCTGGTGGCTCAGATGGTAAAGAATCTGCCTGCAACGCAGGAAACATGGGTTTTATTCCTGGGTCGGGAAGATTCCCTGGAGAAGGGAATGGCTACCCACTCCAGTATTCTTGCCTGGAGAACTCCATGGACAGAGAAGCCTAACAGGAGGCTACAGTCCCTGGTGTNACGGTAAAGAATCTGCCTGCAACGCAGGAAACATGGGTTTTATTCCTGGGTCGGGAAGATTCACTGGAGAAGGGAATGGCTACCCACTCCAGTATTCTTGCCTGGAGAGCTCCATGGACAGAGAAGCCTAACAGGAGGCTACAGTCCCTGGTGTCAGAAAGCGTCAGACATGACTAAGTAACTAACACATACCTATCGGCTCCTCCTTACCTCTTAAGAAACTTTTTGTTTGTTTGTTTGATTAACAACATATCAGTCTTTTATTTATTTGACTGCACCAGGTCTTAGTCAACTATGAGGGCTACCCCATTTCTTCTAAGGGATTCTTACCCACAGTAAGTAGATATATTGGTTATCTAAATTAAATTTGCCCATATCCATCCATTTTAGTTCACTGATTCCTAAAATATCAGTGTTCACTCTTGCCAGCTCCTGTTTGACCCCATCCAATTTACCTTGATTCATGGATCTAACATTCCAAGTTCCTATGCAATATTGTTCTTTACAGCACCGGACTTTACTTTCGCCACCAGACACATCCACAACTGGGCTTTGTTTCTGCTTTGGCTCAGCCTCATCATTCCTTCTGGAGTTATTTCTCCACTCTTCTGTAGTGGCATATTGGGCACCTACGTCGGTAGGGAGTTCATCTTTCAGAGTCATATCTCTTTTGCCTTTTCATACTGTTCAGGGATGGCTCATAGTTTCATTGACTAGACAAGGCTGTGCTCCATGTGATCAGTTTGGTTAGTTTTCTGTGATTGTGTTTTTCATTCTGTCTGCCCTCTGATGGATAAGGATAAAAGGCTTATGGAAGCTTCTTGATGGGAGGGATTAGCTGTGGGGAAAACTGGGTCTTGCTCTTATGGGCAAGGCCATGCTCAGTAGATCTTTAATCTATTTTTCTACTGATGAGTGGGGCTGTGTTCCTTCCTGTAGGTTGACCTGAGGCCAAACTATGGTGGTGGAATGTGACCTCCTCCAAAAGGACTTATGCCAGCATGTCACCCCTCCCAGGACTGCTACAGACAGTGTTCCTGACCCTGCAGCAGACCACTGTCGACACATGCCTCCACCAGAGACTCCTGAACACTCACAGGCAAGTGAGTTTTCAGTCTCTTGTGAGGTCACTGCTCTCTGGTTCACTCTCTTGTGAGGTCACTGCTCCTTTCTCCTGGGTCCTTGTGCACATGAGGTTTTGTTTGTGCTCTCAAAAGTCTGTTTCCCCAGTCCTGTGGAAGTTCTGTAATCAAATCCCACTGGCCTTCAAAGTCACATTCCCTGGGGATTCTCGGTCCTTTTGCCAGATCCCCAGGTTGGAAAATCTGTTGTGGGCCCTGGAACTTCTGTAACAGTATGAGAATTTTTTGGTTTAATTGTTTTCCAATTTGTAGGTTGAACAGCTTAAGTTGAATAGTTCTGTGAAGACCTACAAGACCTTCTAGAANCTTCCAAGGAGTAAACGTTTTTTAATTTCCTGGCTGCAGTCACTATCTGTAGTGATTTTGGAGCCCCAAAAAATAAAGTCTGACACTGTTTCCCCATCTATTTGCCATGAAGTGATGGGACCAGATGCCATGATCTTTGTTTTCTGAATGTTGAGCTTTAAGCCACCTTTTTCACTTTCTTCTTTCACTTTCATCAAGAGGATCTTTAGTTCCTCTTCACTTTCTGGCATAAGGGTGATGTCATCTGCATATCTGAGGTTATTGATATTTCTCCAAGCTATCTTGATTCCAGCTTGTGCTTCTTCCAGTCCAGCATTTCTCATGATGTACTCTGCATATAAGTTAAATAAGCACGATGACAGTATACAGCCTTGACATACTCCTTTTCCTATTTGGAACCAGTCTGTTGTTCCATGCCCAGTTCTAACTGTTGCTTCCTGACCTGCATATAGGCTTCTCAAGAGGCAGATCCGGTGGTGTGGTATTCCTATCTCTTGAAGAACTTTCCACAGTTTATTGTCACTCTCTATAGCTACACAAAAAAACTCAGTGAACTGAAGCAAGAATAAATGTTTACTTTCCTCTCACAGTTTCTTGANCTATTTGGAACCAGTCTGTTGTTCCATGTCCAGTTCTAACTGTTGCTTCCTGACCTGCATATAGGCTTCTCAAGAGGCAGATCCGGTGGTGTGGTATTCCCATCTCTTGAAGAATTTTCCACAGTTTATTGTCACTCTCTATAGCTACACAAAAAAACTCAGTGAACTGAAGCAAGAATAAATGTCTACTTTCCTCTCACAGTTTCTTGGGTCAGGAATTTGGGGGTGCCGTGGTTTAGCAGTTCTGGCTCTATGAATTTGCATAGGGTTCACAGGGTGGCTTATAAAATTATCATAAAATATTATTGATATTTCTCACAAAACAGAAAGCTTTTGGGAGGAAAAGAAAGACTTTTGTTTCCTATGGCATCAATATACATTGCACAATATTATAAACAGGAGATACTAAACCTAATCATGTTGCCTAATGACCATCAGTATAGGACTCAACTTTTTCTACTGAAACTGATATAGCTACACAGGGTTTTAACTCTTCTTGTTAGAAAGCTAAGTCCCAAACCAAAGAAATCACAAGATATAAGACTACCATCTGGAATTTTTTCAGTTCTGAAAACTCTTGAGTTTATCCCTTAATAATACTGTTGGATCCATAAAAGAGATTTTATGGATTCCCTCTGAAGGGAAAGTGAAGTGAAGTTACTCAGTCGTGTCTGACTCTTTGCAACCCTGTGGACTGTAGCCCACCAGGCTCCTCAATCAATCCATGGGGTTCNCTGGAATTTTTTCAGTTCTGAAAACTCTTGAGTTTTTCCCTTAATAACACTGTTGGATCCATAAAAGAGATTTTATGGATTCCCTCTGAAGGGAAAATGAAGTGAAGTTACTCAGTCGTGTTTGACTCTTTGCAACCCTGTGGACTGTAGCCCACCAGGCTCCTCAATCCATGGGGTTCTCCAGGCAAGAGTACTGGAGTGGGTTGTCATTTCCTTCTCCAGAGGATCTTCCCGACCGAGGGATTGAACCCAGGTCTCCCGCATTGCAGGTAAACACTGTAACCTCTGAGCCACCAGGGAAAGGGATATTAAGATGAGTTTTTGGCATGTGGTACATGGTACACAGCACTCAGTGTCAGCTTAAACCAATCATTCCAATCATTTTTCATTTCTATCACTGATAGAGAAGTAATCATGGAATCTTGGCACACATTTTATTTCATTATAAAAGTTGTCTCAAAAGACATTTTGTCTTAAAAATAAAACCACCACGGTAATAACAGCCCTATATGCAAGGCAGCAAAAGAGACACAGATGCAAAAAACAGATAAAAGACCTGTGGATTCGATCCTTGGGCTGGGAAGATCCCCTGGAGAAGGGCGTGGCAACCTCTTACAAGTTTAAAAATATGTAATACTTCTTATATATATGAAGTGGGAGAAGGTGAAGGTGGGATGACTTGAGAGAATAGCACTGAAATGTGTATATTACCATATGGAAAATAGATGACCAGTGCAAGTTCAATTCATGAATCAGGGCCACTCAAAACTGGCACTGTGGGACAGCCCAGAGGGATAGGATGGGGAGGGAGGTGGGAGGGAGGCTCAGGATGAGGGACACGTGCACCTGTGGCTGGGTCATGTCGACGTATGGTAAAAGCCTCCACAGTTTTGTAAGGTAGTTATCCTCCCATTAAAATTAATTAATTAAAAAAATAAAGCTACCTAGTTGGGAAATCTAACACTTGTGTCATTGTTACTTTTCTCTCTGCAATGATTCTAAAGATCACAAAAGCACTTCTTCCATCAATGATAAGTAGAAACCATGGCCACATTGTCACGGTGGCGTCAGTCTGCGGCCACGGAGTGATTCCTTATCTTATTCCATATTGGTAAGTATTACTTTCTAGCAGTGTTTTATATTTTTACACTTGTACGTATTTGCATGCATCCATGCTGTCACTTCAGTCCTGTCCAACTCTTTGAGACCCCATGGACTGTAGCCCACCAGGCTCCTCTATCCATGGTATTCCCCAGGCAAGAATATTGAAGTGGGTTGCCATGCCCTTCTCCAGGAGGTCTTCCCAACCCAAGGACTGAACCCGTAGCTCTTTCATCTCCTGCATTGGAAAGCAGGTTCTTTACCACTAGTGCTACCTGACAAGCCCCTTTAAGGGTTTATTAGACCTCAGATTCCATTCTTCCTAACAGGTAATTTATTTCATTTTTAAATTCTTTTCAGAGAGCTAGAATTAAGTTTTATTCATTTTTGAATCTTCTTACAACAAAAAATCAAATGTCTTGCAAAAAATAAAAACTAAAGAAATCTCATAGAGTTCATCTGGATTTATAGAATATATATAGCAATTTGGAATAAACTCCTAAAAATGACTTCTCCTAAAATAATGAAACTCATCATCATTTAAAATATTTTTAAATTTCTGAAAACTCCTCTACACAGCAATGACAGAAAAGGGTATTACCAAGGATGTTTCCATTGTATCCTGGAATGAGTAGATGTTCCTAAAAGAATTGAGGAATTCACAGGCTAAGAAGCAAAACATACAGATAAGTCCAAATGAATATAAGTCTGTGCAATGGCCCTTGTGCCCAAGAAAAGCTAAACAGAATGGCCACTGGATCAAAACATTTTCCAGTGTGCTTGTGTCATGAGAGACTGTGTGTGTGTGTAAGAGACAGAGAGAGGCAGAGAAAGAGAGAGAAAGATTGAGAGAAAGCCTCTACCATATTAAAAGATGCAGATAGCATACTCCATGCTCTACCAAGGACTCGGGCTTCCCTGGTGGCTCAGTGGTAAAGATCTACCTGCCAATGTAGGAGACGAGGGTTTGATCCTGGGTTGGGAAGATCCCCTGGAGAAGAAAATGGCAACCCACTCCAGTATTCTAGTCTGGAAAATCCCATGGACAGAGGGGCCTGGCAGACTAGAGTCCATGGGGTCGCAAAAGAGTTGGACACCACTTAGCGAATAAACAACAAAACAACAGACAGTTCAGTTCAGTTCAGTCGCTCAGTCGTGTCCAACTCTTTGTGACCCCATGAATCGCAGCACGCCAGGCCTCCCTGTCCATCACCAACTCCCTGAGTTCACCCACATTCACGTCCATCAGGTCAGTGATGCCATCCAGCCATCTCATCCTTGGTCGTCCCCTTCTTCTCCTGTCCCCAATCCCTCCCAGCATCAAAGTCTTTTCCAACTAGGATACAAAAAGAAGAAGGGGAAGAAGGCCCTCAGTTCAGTTCAGTTCAGTCGCTCAGTCATGTCTGACTCTCTGTGACCCCATGAATCGCAGCACGCCAGGCCTCCCTGTCCCTCACCAACTCCCGGAGTTCACCCAAACTCATGTCCATCGAGTCGGTGATGCCATCCAGCCATCTCATCCTCTGTTGCCCCCTTCTCCTCTTGCCCTCAATCTCTCCCAGCATCAGAGTCTTTTCCAATGGGTCAACTCTTTGCTTGAGGTGGCCAAAGTATTGGAGTTTCAGCTTCAGCATCAGTCCTTCCAATGAACACCCAGAAATGACGTCCTTTAGGATAGACTGGTTGGATCTCCTTGCAGTCCAAGGGACTCTCAAAAGTCTTCTCCAACACCACACTTCAAAAGCATCAATTCTTCAGCACTCAGCTTTCTTCACAGTCCAACTCTCACATCCATACATGACCACTGGAAAAACCATAGCCTTGACTAGATGGACCTTTGTTGGCAAAGTAATGTCTCTGCTTCTTAATGTTATCTAGATTGGTCATAACTTTCCTTCCAAGGAGTAAGCATCTTTTAATTTCATGGCTGCAGTCACCATCTGCAGTGATTTTGGAGCCCCCCAAAATAAAGTCTGACACTGTTTCCCCATCTATTTGCCATGAAGTGATGGGACCAGATGCCATGATCTTGTTTTCTGAATGTTGAGCTTTAAGACAACTTTTTCACTCTCCTCTTTCACTTTCATCAGGATTCATTATTTGCAAAGAATCTTTTCTTTGTACCTCCTTCAATGGCATCTCATTTTCTTATTCCAGCCTTATATCAACCTCATAGAAAAATTTAACTTGCTAACATGTTTATCAGTGGCTGGGGATGGTTGGTAGATAGTTGTAGATAGATGTAGATAGATAGTTGGATTATTGTTTACCTGCACATCCATGTTCAAGGTTGAATTTAGTCATGAATCAAATTATTTCTGACACTGAAAGCAGTCACAGATGTAGTTACGTTTCACTGTAGGTTAAGGTGTCCATGCACATACAAATGTTTATTTCAAGCTGCCTCTGCCATCGTAAAACACAAATCAGAATTTTACAGATTAAACATGCAATATTGTTTTAATGTTTACAAATATGGAAACCCAATGTACTAATAGTTTTCCTTTTTTCTTTTCCTTTAAGAAAGCAATCAACCTTTAACTTTATTGTTCTTATTGTAATCTGGGTCAAAACTACAATTAACATTACATAGCTCCTTATAGGCAATAAAGTTATTATGCATATTACTTTTAAGTAATAGAGTTATTGTGCAATTTAATCCTCAAGACAGTCATGTATTTTATTACCAGCATTTTAAAGATCAGAAACTCTAAGGAAAAAGACAAGGTGATATGTTGAAGGTCGCACACACTAATACACCAAAAGTCTTTTTACTCCAGATGTTCACAATGAAATTACGAAGCCAAAGTGAACTCTACATTTCAGGAGAGAAACCACTGAGAAAGTAGAGATACATGGAGTCTCACAGAAGCTTGTTAATACAGATATTAGTTATGTAATTTTTCTAAACATGTTCTTCTTGATTCATATTTTTCAAAATAAAAATAGTAGTAAAAACTGATTAGAAAAAAAACTAAAGATTGCATGGAAAACTACATGTAGGGTGGAAAAGTGAGCAGTAATGAAGCTAAAGTTTTATTAAATTTGTTCTATCGTTATCACTGCTACAGTCACAATTCAGTGAAACCAGATATGAAAATAGTTGACCAAGTGGACGATTTGGGGGTTTGGCTTTTATTAGTTTTCAAGCAAAATCAACATTTTCTTCTCACAGAGTTGAAGAATGTATTTCACTTTTCTTTAGCTAACAAGGGCGGATAATTCTTTTATAGTTCCAGCAAATTTGCTGCTGTTGGTTTCCACCGAGCCCTGACATCAGAACTTGAAGCCTTGGGAAAAACTGGTATCAAAACCTCATGTCTCTGCCCAGTTTTTGTGAATACCGGATTCACCAAAAACCCAAGTACAAGGTGAGGCCAAGATGAAGTTAGGATAGAAATACAGCATGAGAAATTAGTATGAAAATTACATGAGAAATTAGTAAGAAAATTACATGAATGATTACTATGAAAACTACATGAGAAATTCATATAAAATTACATGAGAAATTCCTATGACAATTACATGAGTAATTCCTATGAAAATTACATAAGAAATTCCTATGAAAATTACATGAGAAATTTGTAGGTGGGTCAACTGAGAAAATAGGGGGAAAAACGGAAAAGGAAAAGCATTTTTTCTTTTTTTTGTCATTTTTTTCTTATTAATATTACTCTACTGCCTTTATGTTTTCACTTTGAAATTAGATGAAGAATGATGGGGAAAATGCTTTAGGGACTAGCAGGGGAGATCAGCTGCCAATGAATCCAGGCAATGGGTTTTTTTTTTTTCAACATTCAACATTATCACTTTTAATTTTTTTTTAATTAAAGGATAATTGCTTTACAATGTTGTAATGGTTTCTGCCATACAACAACCCAAATCAGTCAGCCCAAATATCTATGTATAGGCGTCCCCAGTGGCTCAGCAGTAAAGAATGCACGTGCAGTACCGCAGATGCAGGAGGCGTGGCTTCAGTCCCTGAGTTGGGAAGGTCCCCTGGAGGAGGAACTGGCATCCTGCTCCAGTATTCTTGCCTGGAAAATCTCACGGGCAATGAGCCATGGGGTCACAGTCAGACACCACTGAAGTAACTGAGTGTCCATGATATGTATACACACTCCCTCCCTCCTGAGCCTCTCTCCCCACCATCGCAGCCATGCTCCCCATCCCCCGCCCCAGGTCATCACAAAATGCTGAGCAGGGCTCCCTCTGTTGTATTGTAACTTCCCACTAGTCATCTGTTTTACACATGACAGAGTATATATTTTGATGCTACTTTCTCAGTTCGTTCCACCCTTTCCTTCCTCCACTGTGTCCACATGTCCAGCAACAGGTGTTTATTCATGTCCAGGTGAAAGATTCAACACGCCCGCAGGTGCTAAGAGGGAGTGAGAATGGGGGTGGGCAGGATGGAGAGATGCCTTCTCTTGGAACCACACCCCCAGAATGAATGATACCTAACATCCCCTTCTCCCCTTCGTGGTTCATCTTCCTCAAATGGAGTATGGAAAGGCACAGGAATCTGCCTCATTTCCGCCATCTTCCTCCCAGCACCCACCACAGTGCTGGCAAAAATTCCTCCAGTATTGTCCAAACTTGCCTGATCCTAAGAATCATCATCTGTGCTTACATAAAAAGTAAATGTTCCTAGCCTCTCCCTTAGAAATTCCGACTCAGTAAACTGGAACGAGTTCTAAGAACAAGATATCTTGTTTTGTTTTGCTTTGTTTACAGCCATATCCGGTAACTCTGGAGACAGACGTGGAAAACATTGACATAGTAAATATAACCACAGGCATTTGGTCACGGTTACCACCCTGTCTTCCTTTACAATGCAAACATTTCTAGAACAGCAGTACACTGAGTCTCTAATCCCTTGAAAGTGATGGTGTTATTTGCTCAGTCATGTCTGACTCTTTGTGACCCCATGGACTATAGCCCACCACGCTCTTCTGTCCATGGAATTCTCCAGGCAAGAATGCTGGAATGGGTAGCCATTTCCTTCTCCAGGGGATCATGACCCAGGGATCGAACCCGCGTCTTCTGCATTGCAGGCAGATTCTTCACTGTCTGAGCCATAAGGGAAACCCTCAATATGATCAAGGTAAATTTCTGCAAATACTTTGCCTCTGGTAAGGGAGGTTCTCAGATCATAAGAGAGGAGAAATTGGCCCTGAAATAAGAGGGAAAAAAGCAGAAAGGTGAGGATAAGGACCCTAAAATTAATATACCTGCTTCACAAATTTGGCTCAATTCCAGGATACATTCTGCTACAAGTTAACAAAATATACTAAGCTTGATAATGTGAAGTCAGTTTATTACTGGAAGGAAATTAGTCCTAAATATAGTCATTCAAAAAAATTAACAGGGCATCCCAGGTGGCTTAGATGCTGAAGAACCCACCTGCCAATGGAGGAGACACAGGTTCAGTCCCTGAGTCAGGAAGATCCCCTGGAGGAGAAAATGGCAACCCACTCTAGTATTCTTGCCCGGAGAATCCCATGGACAGAGGAGCCTGCTGGGCTACAGTCCATAGGGTCACAAAGAGTTGAACACAACTGAAGTGCCTTAGCATGCACACTCACAATGGAGTTAACACTCCCTTTTAAGCTCAGCCTCATTACGGTCGGACACGACTGAGCATGCACACGCCACATGCCAGATTTGAAGCTACTGACT